>VWZK01016850.1:0-89380 GCA_013396935.1 Baryphthengus martii | reverse complement strand
GGGGGGGGGGGGGGGGAGAAAGAGAGAGAAAAAGATAGAAAAACAAACCAAAAGCCCCAAAGATAGTGTTTGTAGCTGTAGTGCTGTTATATAATAGCCATTATGTAATGCCTGTTGGTGCCAACTAAAAATACACTTGAAGATAACTTCCAATTCATTGAAGCATTTAACTAACGTTGTCCCAGGGTTTCTGGTTCTGGATTCAAACCCTCCTGCAGATGTTGAAAGGAGCTTGCAAGTCCCCTCGACCACACAGCGACCTGTTCTCTCTCTTATCCCTCTTTTTCTCCAGTCTGGTTTTTCTTTTCGACCTGGAATTTTCGAAATGGTAAATGTCTCTTCATGTCACCTCTTTGCACACCCCACCAACCGCGCCGTCGGTCCGTGCAGCGCCTTTTCTAAGGCTTTGTTCAGCTGAGCTATAAATGTCCGTGGTAGACACCGGGTGTTGGGAGGACATGAGCATAAAGCGTAGCCAGGAATGGATTTTGCAATTGCTCATGTACCAGCCATCGAAAACTCGGCAGCTTCACGGGCAGTGTTTTATAGGGAGCTCTTCTCCTGTAGCTGAGCTGCAGCTCTAAGGATGTTGCCTTCTCCATCCTCAAGCTCCCCCTTGAACCGCCACCAAGACCTGACATCCGTACCCAAGCTCAGCTGCAACTGCAGAAAAGGTGTAAATCCCCAAGGTGCCCTTACCCAGCACTGGAGAGGTGCCCCGTGGACCGTGTTTTGCCCTTATTTTCTATCGGTGTCGGTGTGGCTTTGCTGGGCCTGGAGCACCGTTCCCAGAGGCAGGGTGGGCAGCCTGGGCTGAGCTGTGCTGTGGGATGGAAGGGCCTTGGCCAGGGCTTGAGGGCCATGGGAGCCTCTCTGGGGCAGGAGCATCAGCTGCGGTCCTCTGGACAGGGTAGGAGGACAAAAGGACATGATGGGCTGCTGGAGGTGACCCAAGGAGGAGCTGCAGGGAGGTGACCAGGCAGCAGCAGTGTGCTGCACTGCTCATGGGAGTCCTGCAAGGGTTGTTATTTTGACAAGAGAAACTCAAATAGCCCTGGCTGAAAAAGCCATGGGCAAAAACCTCTTTGCATTCACATATCGAGGATTTCAGTCTGCATAGAGACTTACAGCGCTGTCGGTAACGCTATGGATGGCAAAACTGTAGGAGTGCTTTGATTAGAACCTCACTGTAGTACTGGGAGACGGTAACTAGACCTGTTATCACCAGTGGTGAAACTGAGCCACGGCTGAAACAACCTCCATTGGGGATTCAGAAAGCAAGGTTTGGACCTCCCATCTTTTGCTGTAATTGGTGTATGGCATTGCCATTTCTGTTCCTCATCACTGAAAATGGTTGTTGTGCTGTTCTGTAGCCCAGCACTAAGACCAGAATGGCTCTGTCAGTGGTGTAAATCTACGTTCAGGTCTCTTACTATAGTAGATGCATCCTATTTCTGAGCTACAGCTTCTGTGTCGTCAAGAAAACGAATACTTCCATTGCAGGAGGCACGGGTGCTATTCTAGCTGAGCAGAAATTGTGTCTAACTCTGCAGGTCCTCCAGGAGCACTGGTTCGGTCCCCAGTGAGATCAACAAGGGGTTTTGTTTTACAAAAGAGTAAAGGCTCAGTCTATATTGAAGACTTACAGAGCATTTGGTTTACATGAGTTTACCCCAGAAGCGTCTCAATTGCATCCACGCAAAGCTCACCGACACCGTGCGGCGCAGTTTGCTCTTGAAGACGCAGCAGAAGTCATTAGTACCCATCGTAATTACTGTTGTCGCTGTTGCTTTATTACAGCAATATAATGAAGTAGAAGTGCAGAAAACTCTTGGTTAAACTGAATTTCCTCGGCAGGGAAAGAAACGTTGACAAACTCGTGAAGGGAACCAGCGGTGCTTTGCGCTCACGCTGGCTCCGTGTCGGCCACAACGGCAAGGGCAGTTGTGTTGCATCCAGTTGTAAGGAGGGAGAAATCCTGATGAGTAAGTAGAACCAGGATTTTACCAAACAAGTGGTTTTGGCTGCCTGCTTTTATCTAAAGCTGCCTGCTTTCTGCCACATCAATGGGCTTCGTGTCCCAGCTCTTGGTCGGGTGGAAGAAGTCTTTCCCCTGGAAGATGCCTGTAGGTCAGGAGAGCGGGTGGAGGCAGTGGATCAGGACACGGAAGTCATGTCAGTGTGATCAGACAGCTTAACCTGGTTGTGTGGAACCACGTTGACTGCTGGAAAGCAGATCTGTGGAGAAGGACATGGGAGTCCTGTGGAACAATAAGGTATCCATGGGACAGCAATGGGCCCCTGCGGCCAAGAGGGCAAGTGGTCTCCTGGGGTGCACAAAGAAGAGTGTGTCCAGCAGGTCGAGGGAGGTTCTCCTCCCCCTCTACTCTGCCCTGATGAGACCATCTCTGGAGTGTTGGGTCCGGTTCTGGGCTCCCCAGTTCAAGAGGGACAGGGAAATACTGGAGAGAGTCCGGCAAAGGCTATGAAGATGTTGAAGGGAATGGAACATTCTCTCTCCTCAGAAAAGGCTGAGAGCCCCGGGGCTGTTTAACCTGAGAGATGATCTTATTCATGTTTACAAATCTCTGAAGGGTGAGTGTCAAGTTGAAGGGGCCATTCTCTTGTCTGTGGTGCCCTGGGATAGGATGAGGGGCAATGGGCACAAACTGGAACCCAGGAAGTTCCACCTCAATATGAGGAAAAACTTTCCTGTGACAGTGACAGAGCCTGGAACAGGCCACCCAAAGAGGTAGTGGAGTCTCCTCCTCTGGAGAATTTCCAAACCCACCTGGATCTGTTCCTGTGTGGCCTGCCCTGGGTGACCCTGCTCTGGCAGGGGTTTGGACTCGATGATCTCCAGAGGTCCCTTCCAACCCCTACCATTCTAGGATTCTACGTGTGTTGATGCTTGTCTCTGGTAGTTGCTGAGTAGAGTGGTGTGGATGCTTACGGAAAACCACAACAAATGAGGTGAATGCTAATTGTTTAGCACTGTGGGGTAAAGATTTAGGACTCTACAGCCCGAGGCCGGCACGATTTGCTTTCTGTGGGGTAGGATACTGTCTACAGCACTTACGGCTTTATTGGTATCAAGTGGGAGAGAGGCTCTGCAGAGGGGTTTTTGCTGAGGGGGGTGTGTTAGCTGAAGCCTCTCTCCATTTCCTCCGTGCCTATGTGTGTTAAATGCCAGGTGGCAGACAAAGAAATGTAAAAGCTGTGGAAAAAACCAGCCAATGACTTTACCGCTGCCTCGTCGGCCCAGCCGAGCACGGTTAAAGCAATAGACTTCCTTTGGCGCTCTTCCCTCGCTGACGTCATCGGCGTATTAACTGGAGATGTGGCCATGAATTTTTTAGTGCCAGCAAAGAGCTGGAAGTCTGAACCGTGGAATAGGTAACGAGAGCCGCTGTCGCGTGCTGTCCTGGGGGAGGCTGACGGGGGAAGGTGGCTTGGGGCAGATGTTTGGCCATCCTGGTGACGCTGGAAGGTCCTCGCTCTGCCTCCTCTGTGCACCTTCACCGGGGCCGGCTGGGGGGCTGGTCGTGCCGCGCCGTGGGTTTGCACGCTCTTGTGTTGAGCAGAGCCTTCATTACGTTCTGAATAGGCGCAAATAAAGCCGGCAATACTGTATCAGCGATATTGTTGCGGGGGATTGTTATTTAAAACAGCGTTTTTCATCTGGAGGCTTTGACCGGCTCTTTGACTGGAAATCAGCTGGGTTTGTTATTGTGCCTATGTTTAAAGCTTGCTTTCTTTTTAATCTCTTTAGTCTACGTCTTGCGTTAAAACCCCACTTAATTTTATGACCAGAAGATGCCCCGACTGCTCCTCCTGTAGCAACTGCTTCACCACCAGATATGCCATAGCCATTAAGTCAACCCCCGCGGTGACCTGCGTATCTTTAAGCATTTAAATGAGTTCTACAAATTAGGCTTTTAGGATTAGTCATCGTAGATTTGCAGCATCATTGGTGTGTTGCCAAGGACCCCAGTTTTGTCGCCATGACTACTACCGCAGGGTTACCGAGAAACACAAACTGCGGGAAAGTTTATTAAACAGAAAATTCACGTGCCGGAACGTGAGCGGCCAAACGGTGGCGACGCACCCGCCGTGGCCTGGGGAGCACCCGGTCACTGATACCCAGCACAGCCCAGAGGTGGGCTCCAGAGGAGACAAGATGCTGTTACCCACCCAGGCAAAATCACCGTCGTACGTATTTCTTGTACTGTCCCTCGTGCCTGTACAATAAATAGTGTGTTTGGAGAAGGTGGGGAGGCGGTGGCAGTGTGCGCTTAGTCCGCCAAATGCTCTAATCCTGTGGGGATTGTCCCTTCCCAGGAAAGGCTGTCCCCACCATGGGATGTGAAGGTGCAGGAGGGGTGATGCTCTGATGAAATGTTTGTAATGATAAAGTCCCCTGGTATTGTCTTGTGAGGTCAATGGGCATAAACTATCGAGTCCGGAGGATATTTTTTAATCCTGAACACTGAAAAACAGGTTGCTGTGGCTTGTCTCCAGTGGGGAATCTACAACCCAGCTCTTCTCTGCTCTTGCTTCTTTAAATACGTGCCTGCCTTGGGCAAGGGGGAGCTCCTGCACTCTGTATTCACCTTCTGTTCTAGACCTTCTTCAGACAGGTGGGAATTAAGGCTTTAGAAATAGAACTGTTGGAAACCCCCAAGTGCCTTCTCTTCAAGATTTGTGCTCTTCTGTCGTTTGAAAAACCAATCCCCACAGCTCTCCCTCTTCTCCCCGTTGATGTCTCCTGCTAAGACACCTAACATGTATACACGGGAGTTTGCTTGGGTACTCATGAAGAGAACATGTTTGGTAGCCTCACCCAGCTATGTTTTTCGTCACACTGTTGATATACATGGCTTTTTCTCATGGAGTCATCTCCTTGTCCTCAACCTCACCTGGCTGTTTCAAAGGGGCTCAGGACCAAGGTCATCATGCTGACTGAACCTCCTGTCCTCTCTGGCGCATGTCCTGGACTCTCTTATCAAATCTTTCAACAAGGTAGTGCCAGAAATCATCAGGGGATGTTCAGGGATGTTCAGATGCTAGGCATCTAATGGAAGTAGGGTCTAAGTTATGAAATGTCCTTGGAGGGAGAAGGAATCCCAGGGAATGGTTCTGAGCTCCCCATCAGCTCTGCAGGCACTTTCTAGTGCTCCAGTCAGTGCTGATGAACTTGCCCAAGACCATGCTTAGTGCTGAGCCGGAGTAGAGTCTGTTTTCAGAGGGTATATCACCTCCTGCCTTCAGGGGGAATTCAGATTCCCCCTGAATCTGCCTTTTCCATCTCACCCCATCCCTTCCCTCTCCCCGGAACCTTCTCGCAGGTCTCCTGGTCAAGCGTCTCTGTAAGGTCAGTTGTCCCATCTGAACATGAGATGCTCCCTGTGTTATTCCACCACCTCTGGGCTGCCAGTTTACCATCTTGACATGAACGCTTGAGTGGGGTTTTTGTTTTTGAAAGAGATTCTTTGAATTCAAAACACAGCAAATTCCTGGGTAAGGCAGCTGACGGATCACGGTCTGCGAGGGCTCCGCGCCTGGGACTTGCTCTTCTGTGGTCCCTCCCTGACCTTCCAGCAACTGCACCAAAAACCTCTGTCGTGGGTTACAGATCAAAAATACACAAATAGAACAAACCAACACGCTGGGGTCAAAAAGGAGACAAATGCTCCTGCTGCCAGCTCACATGTGTGGCCTGAAGACAGATTGCCTGTCCTACAAGCCTGATGCTCACTGTAAATGGGGCTGGGGGGGGCGGGGGGAGAGCCTTGTCGCGTGTGCCAAAGCTGACGTACTTGCCTCCTATAGAGCATGTACAGAGAGGCACATGAGCACATTACATGTTTACGTGCTAGCTGGCCACCACAGCCCAACTGCTTCCTCAGTTTGGAGGTTTCCCACTGAAACCATTCTGGTTTCCCCTGGATGTTTTGTTTTTACCTCTAATTTCCCACAAATGAGTGGTCAGGGAGTTCTCCTACCGCTCTCCTAAAGGTTTCCTTCCCCTGCACTAAACTGCTTTTGCAGGGGATTTTCACTTATGCAGTAAAGTACTTGTTAGAGGTCTGTGTGGGTGACTAAATGCTGTTTGCTTTCCAGTGTCAGTCCTGTTCCATATTGGTATTTGTCTTGAGTGTTCTGGAGAAATAGAGGAGAAATACATTTTCCCTTCAGACCCATGTCAGCCTAAGTGAATTTTGTGCCTGCTTTTTTCTGAGGCTGGCTGCGTTGATCTCACTTTTTGGGGAGTGGAAATAAAGCAGCAAAATCCTGAGCTATCCTAATCCTGTTTGGTTGAACTGGCCGCCTCCAAAGTATACAGCCTGGTGTGGAAAGGATCTCATTTTTAATTACTGCTAATGCTGCTGTTTCAGTGGCACTAAGTGGTGGATTACCCGAAAGCTTGGCCGCCTCAGGAACTCCGAGGTTCTCCGTAGGAAAGAGCACACATGCAGAGAACGCATCTCTCTGCTTGGCTGGTTCCAACCAAATTTGCTGGAGGCAGAGGAAAGGTTCTCAAGGATCTCAGATTCCTGCAGTTAATTGTGCAGATGAGTGAGTGGGAAATGGGAGAGGGATCATGTCCCTGCTCCCCCTCTTCTGCTCCAGGGAAAGGGCCCATGTTACACGTCGAGGGGTCCAGGCTTCTTCGCGTGCATTGCTCCCATTGCATCACGCTCCAGACTGCAGATGCCAAGGAAAGGGGAGCCAGCGGTGAGAGAGGGGCTATTCCTGCCTCTTCCCATCAGTGTGAGCCGCTCCTGGTGCCTGGTTTCCTCTTCTCCTTATCCCTTTAATCTCTCTTTCTCCACTGGCAAATTGCCATGATGAGAATAGAATCAAATGCTGAAGAAGAGGTGAAAACACCATAGCATCCCTCACAACGTATAGCGTTGGACTTGGTCCCTCGAGCAGGAATTGCTGGGAGATTTTGGGTGCTCCCTTGTAGTGTGGTGTTGTAATCTATCAGTGCGTGCTCTTCAACTGTCTTGTTCTTTGTCGCTCAGGGTAATAATTATCCAAACCATTTTACCTTCCAAACGCTTTGCAGCTATTAATCACTCAGCAGCATTCCCGAAACAACAGGGTTTGTGTCGCTGTTGGATAAATAAGGATAGCTACACAAAGAAGGTAGCGCCAAACCTTCATAGGACGCGTCTGCTGCTCTGGGCTGGGTCTGTTTTGGAGGTTTCATTTGCAGCCTGATACTTCCGAGGTGCTGAGTCCCAGAGCAGCACCAGCAGCACCGGGCTGAGAGCAGCACTTGCGCAAAGTCAGGCTCTGCATGTCCCAGGGTGGGGAGAGGCTTTTGAAAACTTGCCCCTAAGTTAGAAAGTTGATTTAGGAGTTAGGATTTTGATCAGCTTTCCTCCAGCTGTCAGGGTTGTTTTTCTGAAGTACTCTGCAGGGAGACGGGAGGCGAGTTCCTAGGAAGCCGGCACAGTGCGAGGACGGGCCGCGGTTTGCAGCCTTGCCCGCTGCATTTTCACAAAGCACGAAGCTAAAGCGTTACCAGCAACCTGGAACGCAGACAGGATTCGGGTTTTGCCAAACACCAACCAACCATGCAGAGGCAAGAAAAAAACCCCACCCTGCTGTCTCTCATTTGCAGCAAACCCTTTTATCCTGGCCGGTTTTATCGGTGGTTTGTAGCCTGTCCTCCTCCGGCAGCTCTCCCTGTATCCTGGTGGAGGAAGTGCTGTGATCAAATGTTAATGCTCAGGAAAATCTGGCTGTGAGCAGCAGCGCTCGCATCCCGCTGTTGAATTTTCCTTGTCGGGGGCTACAGCCCTGAGTGGCTGGGCCGGACGGCCTTTCCTCCCCATGCCACCGCGGCTTCTCCCGCACCAGGCTGCGGGGACTGTGCCAGCCGGTGCCACCACCCTCCCTCCCAGCGCTCAAGCCGTGGTGTGCCCGATCGCTAATACTGCTTATCGGGGCCCGGCTTTGTTTACTTGCATAATTCCCTCGGTGCCTTATCAGATTAGCATGATTTCAAAGTGTTAAGAGCATCAGGGCCTGAAAGAGTTTTGCACTCAGCTTGCCTTGGCCTCCCCGTGTTCAGATTAGATGCAAACACGTTCGCGATAATAGAAAACTCTTTCAATGGGGGTGGGTTTCTTTTCGTCCTAAATTAATAAGAGAAGTTTGGAGACCTGTTAGAAAGGAGCAAGGCTTTTTCATGGAGCTGCTTTAATCCTTGTTAGGTCTTTGGTACCTGGCTTTTTGCGGGTTGGTGTTCAGGAGTGGTGGAGAAAGCCCCCACGTCTCACAGGAAAGGCCCTTGGGTCATGGGGAAAGGGAGTGATTCCTGCCGGTCCTGGTGGGTTGTGGAGCAAGGCCCATGTCAGCAAATGTCTCATTTCTAGTGGGTGAGTTTGGAGATTTGATTTGTCTAAAGATAGGCTGTGAAAGAGGTTACACTGGAGCCAGCCGCAGTCATCCCTCCTTCCCTCCTCCTTCTCCCCTGCTAGCAACAGTAAAGCACGTTACGTATACGCCAGCGTTATGTCAGCACATAGGAAATAATGAGATTTTCCTGTTCCTAACAGCAGCAGGAAGAACCAGACCGATATCTTCACAACATCTAGAACGACGTAGGTTTTTGGTGTGTGTGCAGGGGAGGAGCGTGTTTGGAGAGGGCCCCCCAGCCCCTGCCAGGATGCTCTGGTCCTGCACCTCGTCGCAGAGCCCCGACTGAGCTGATACCTGCCTGCTTGAAGGGTTTGCCTTGTGGCCAACTTGCACCTCCTGCCCAGCCACACACCCAGCACAGCTGGGATCTGTTTACCAAGTATTTTTGCCTTGCTTGGAGCGCTGGCTACAACAGAAAAGAGGCTTGTGGTATAACTGGGCAGATATCTTTAGTCCCAGCCAGAAAAAAAAATTGCTGTGCTTTCCATGTTCATCCCCTCTAGGCAGGGAGCAGCGTCAGCAGCCCCTGCGGCTCCCTCCTGTCCCCCTCTTGCCAGGTTGCAAAAGCATCCAACAGCCACGTTCATACCATAGCTTGGGCTCAGCCAGAGCCCAGCGATGACTTTTGTATCCGGAAAGATCTATTATTATTCCTACTGCTTTTACCCTTCCCTCACCACCCTCCCCTAAAATTCCCACCCCTCAGCTTGCTGAGTAATTTCAAGGTGCTAATTGCCCCGCGCTGTGACTGATCCATTGATCTGGAACACAAACAGTCTCGAGGTAATTTTCTGTCTGAGCCAGTCTGGGGCTTACGCAAGCGCTGGTGTTTGTTTCCTTGTTTTTAATTTCCTGCAAAGAAAAGCTTTTGTGTTGCTCTCGACAAGATGCCTGTGCCTGTGTCTCAGTCGGCGGCTGCTCCGTCAGTCAGGCCACGTGGGTCTCGAGCAAAATTGCCACCGACTATGCCCTTTCCTTGTGTAATTGAAGTCTGTGGGTGGGAATTGAAAAGTCCTGTTCGGTCATGTCCCTCTATCAAAACTGTGAGGCTGTTCCTTCAGGTGTAGGGTGGCTTCTCTTGCCCATCTCTAGCCCGACATTTGGGACAGACTGGGAGCAGCTCAGATTCTTTGTTCTGTTAGAAAAATACTTTTGCTGTTAGTTGAATACTTGGAAGCAGAGGTTGCTGGATTGCTCATCTCTGAGGATTCAGCCATCCCTTCCCGTCACAGCTAACCGCTGGAAAACGGTGCTGGGGAGCTACCGGCCACTGGAGAGTGCAGCACGTGTCCCGCACGGCAAAGAGTTAATTCTGTGGCTATTGCTTCCAGCAGCCGTCAGCAGAAGCGTTGCTTGTGCCTTTGCAGGGTTTGATCCGTCGAGGGGCGGGGGTGTGCAGATGATGTCATGTTACCAACTCCCCGTGCTCTGGTAGTAGGAGGCGATGCAAAAATAAACTCATCTGCATTCGTTTCGCTCCCCAGCTCGCATGTGCAGGTTTGGTTTACCTGGAGGACTTGCTCTTGTAGCTTTTCAATAAAATCGGTGGTTGTTTTGCGAACCAGGGAAGAGGGCGAGGTTGGTGTGGTGGCTCTGGGCAGGGGGTAACAAGGAGCTCACAGCCCAGTGCTGGGGAGCTGCACTCTCCGGGACAGTGGCGTCTGGGAATAGTGTGTGGAATGAGCTTCCCATCCCACTTGTGGGAGCAGCCTCGTCTCCAGGTGGGGGGAGCATTTGTGTATGAGTAGAAACAAGTAGCAGTTGTCTACCCCTGAATCATAAGCAGATTTTGAAAAGTGAAATATAACAGAGCACCCATCTCCCTCTGGAAGCGTAGCCCCTTCTTTCCAGGATTAGTGAAGGTGCCTGTGGCTCCGACCCCTTTTGATGAAATGCAGCCACCCAACTGGGTCAGAGGTGTGGAGAACAGCTCAAAGATGTGTGTGTGTGACCAGGTAGGAGAGGGGAGATGTTTGCACCATTTACAGTCCCAGGCTGGCTCGTAAGTCCCGTCCCTCTGGCAGATCTTTGGTTGCTTTGGCAGGAGGGGAGAGTTCGCTCCCAGCCGGTGCCTCGCACCGTGCCTTCGGAGGAGTGCTGGGGTGCTGGCTGATGTTCATCAACCCCATAGCTTGAAGGACTTCATCTACACAAAAGGTGACATTCCTTCTGCTGCTGTTTCAGAAGGATCTGCCTGAGTGAGCGTGTGCAGCCCTCGCACCTATCTGCTTGGCTTTCCAGAAATGGCAAAGATTTCTGACATCTCTGCAATAATTTGGCACCTGTCTACCCACATGTTCACAGATAGAGTAGAAAAGAGGAGGTAAAAAGAAAGAAACATCTCACGAACTGCAAACTGAGCTGCTGTGAATCCTTATCCAAGCACAACCCTCTGTCACCTCCGTGCCTGACACTGGCAGGAGACGGGGACGGCGCAGAGCTTAGCTGGTCTGCGTGGCTGACAGCCAGGAAGGGTCTTTCGTTTTTATGATGATGGGCTCAGATGACAAGCGGCAAACAGGTATCATCCTGGTAATGGTGGCTTGGGTAGCATTGTTTGGACGGTACTTTGGACCCATTCTGTTGTCTCAGAGTGAGATGGCAACACCCAAAAAATGGACCTGTGTGGTTGTCTGTCCTTGGACACTGTTGAAACTGCCTCTGGTCTGACTCTGTGGACATTGGTGTGTATCCAGAACATGTCCAAGAGGGACGTCCTCCCCTCCACATCTTTTAACTGCAGCAAGGGGAAGGAGGTGTTTAGAAAAACATCTTTAAAAGCTGGAGAGCCTGACATTTTGATGTAAAGGTGTTTACCTTGCAGAGCCCCTCTCTAGCGCTGTGCCCAGTCAGAGGCTCATGAGGTTGTTAAAAAAGGCCTTTCTCCTTCAGTTTGCTTCCTTAGCCACGTCTGTGGCTCTGGACGTGACCCAGGGTGCACACAAGACTCTCAGCGTGGCAGAACATGGGACCGCAGCAGCACTTCCAGGAACAGCAGTCTCAGGTACCCACTTCACCAGTCTTTCCTTCTTGCCGCAACCTTCATTTCAGGTTCAGGTGAAGAACCACAGTCTTCCTCAAGGCCGGGGAAAAGTTATCATAGCAGCAAAGTCGCTGCAAAGCGCAGCACCTACACTCATCAAGCACTAAATACTGAAGCCGGGAAGGGAGAGGGTCGGGCACCTGAGCTCAGCTGGGTCTGCAGAGGTTTGTGCTGGGTGCCTCTGGTGTGAAGCAGCTTGGGCTGCAGGGTCTGGTAGCTGTGCAGCAGAGCATGTCACTGCTTGGGTGTGTGGTTAAAGTGGGACAAGCAGAGACTCCAGGACCCCGGATATCTTTGGCTTCTGCCTGGAAGGCTGTAGGGCAATAGTTGGCACCTCTCGAGTTCAGCTCTTTGTCGGGTCAACACACGGATGCCAGTTCTTTGCTTGAAGATGAGGAAGTTGAGATTGGGAGGAATATTTGCTGATTTTAAAGGAAACATACTGTGCTTCGTGTGGCTGAAGATCTCTCTCCTGCAAAGGGAACTTGCATCGCAAACACTTTCTTTTCCCCCCGGGAAATCGTGGCCTTTCGGTAATGCAAAGGGATCCAGCTGCTCTCCAGATGCAGACCAAAGGAGTCGCTTGTTTTGGTTGCAGGTTGGAGCCTAATGGAAGAAGAAAAAGGCAACTGCTTGGATTTCTGCAGTTGTTGCTGGTTTTCCTACTTCAGAGGGAAAGAGGAGGCAGAGACCCCTCACCTTAGAGGCTCAGGCCCTGCTGGCGATGGCTCCGAGTGCTTCGGTGCTGTGGACACAGCCAGCTTTGGGAAAACTGCATGAAATGAAAATACCAGGAGACAAATAAAAGGGAGCTGCTGCCTTGCAGTGCACAAGGACAGGTGGCCGAGTCGCGTCTCCTGAGTTTATTTTTGATGCTCTTACTGTTAACACCCAGGAACCACAACGCTCTGCGGTGCCAACGTTTCACGAACCTATTGCAAGAGAGAGGGACTTTAGCAACCAAACACTTCATGTGGAAGGGAAACCCCAGTAAGGGAGGGGATGTGATGAGCTCAAGGTCACCTCACAAGCTGGTGGCAGAGTAAGACAGGTAAGCCATGTCTGCTGAGGCCAGACAATGCCACGGACTCACAGCATCCTCCTGCACCACTGCACCCCTTGCCACTGCCCCAGCGTCCCTGCATGTGATCTGGCTGGCTGTGGAACCACCTGCAGCTCTACTTTGCCAGCAGCCAACTGGGCGAGGAGTATAAAAGAGTCTGGAAGAAAGAGAGATACTGTTCCTGCAGCCAGAAGATTATTCCTCCTGAGAACTGGCTGCTCCAGGAAACACCAGTGCTAAAATGCTGTGGCAGATACTGAACAGTTTCATGTTTTCCAACATATAATTGGTACGTACTCTAATTCCCCTACAGTTAAAAGAGAAATAAGCAGTGGGAATAAGAAGGAGCATATTTCACTTATTTTTGAGAACGTTGACAAACATTAGCATTATAGCATCATGTGGGCTCCTCAGCACATATTTGCAATTACAAAAATCGCCCTACCTGCAGCACACTGTATTCATCTTCTAAATACTCTCCTTTCTTCCATAAAAAGCTTCCATGAACTTGTGCAAATATTTGCTTGCTGTTCAGTGGCAAGTTGGATGGTCACCAAATCCAGGAGCAGAGTTGTACAAGCGAGCTGCGCGCTGCTGGAGGCATCCCTGTCTACAACCGAGTGCAAACACCTCATCCGCAGGCCTGCAGAGCTGCAGGGAGGAAGGGACCCACATCTTCAGCTTGGAAGAACATCTGTCAACATCTAGGGCTTTTAGGTCAAAACCAGCAAGGCAAAATGCAACGGGGGAGTTTCATCCTTCTTCACCGCCTCAGAGGTCAGCTGCTCTTTAATTCCGGCTCTGCTTTCTAGATCCGTATGCTCAGCACATGATAGAAATGTAGCCGGTGCCGACAGAGGTCCGGGCTGTGGAGGCACAGCCCCAGCCCTGCAAGGAGAGAGCAAAGTGTTAAAATCACCCTGGTGTTTAAAGTGGCCGGGACCAGCTGGGAGCCAGCAAAAAAACCCAAGACGCTGATAGCAAAGACACATTTTCTAGAAGCTTCCTTTTCCCTATCTGCAGCTCCACGAGTATCTTTCAGTTAGATCATTCACAAGCTCTCAGCCGTGTCTTCTCTTAGAACAGGTCCAGGAGTCGTCTTTGTGAGCATAATGGTACCGTTGTTCTGGTGGGGGGGACGTGGGCTTGCAGCTGGCCAGGGCTTTGTGGAGCTGCTGAGCATTGCCAGGCTGTGTTCTGGCCAAGTCAGAATTAAACAGAAGTGCTGAGTTGGACCTGATGTGTGCTCAGGTGCGTATTGACCATGGGCTGTCTGCCCTGGTGCTTCCAGGAATGTGTGACATGCCCAGGCCAGAGACCCAGAGGCTGCACAGGAACATTTCTGAACCCAGCGCCCTTCTTGCCTCTGCTTCTTAAAGTCAGAAAAAGCAGCAGACGGTTTTAACCCGGCTTCTGCTGCCTTTTTGCATTCACAACAGGCTCCAGCAACGATACTCACTTTATTTTAGCTCTTCCCCAGGCTGTTCAGGTTCCTCTGCTTGCCTGTTTTCAGGCAGCGGAGAGATCCTGAGCAGCTTCTGTTGGGTAAAAGTCTCTGGTATTTCTCTTCAGTCCCAGGGGTGTGCCAGGCGTATTTGATTGCTGGAACTAGCCCAAATTTCTGTCTGCACCCTTAATTGGGAAACAGGGATGGGGATGAGCCAGGGACTCCAGAGGTGTAAATAGATCAGTCAGCCACATGGCGTCATCTCTGCTCTGTACAAATGCAGTTGAGGACGTGCTGAGCACAAAGAATTATTTCAATTAACACATTCTCCTTCCCAAGCTCTGGAACCAGTGTAAATACATTGCCACTTCTGCTGATTTTAATGAACTGAACTAGTAAACTTTCCAGGAAGGTGCCACCTCTCAGCACCTACCTCATCTCATGCCTCAAAATCCACGTGGGCTGTGCCCATGTCAGCAAAGGTGAGGAGCCCTTTGGCATCTGCTGAGAAAGAGATGGATGTGTTCCCGGATAGGCAGAGAGAAGCAGCAACAAACTGTCCTCCTCCATCATCCTGGGGCATGGACATGGTGCCCAGGTTGTCTTCCTGGAACGCCTCTAACTGGTAAAAATACACAGCCTTTTCCATCGTGGAGTATGACATCTCCAGGGCCGTCAGAAAAACTTTCCTGCTTCGTGCAGCTGCGTGGGCAGGTTTGTAACAGAGGAGAAGCTGCTCGGTGGTTGTACCTTCCATCTCTACCGACTTTTTATAATGGCCTTGCTGGAGCTGCTGGATTGTAGCCCCTGCAGGAATGGTGGTGGTGTAGGGGAGAGTGGATGGGGCTGCTTACAAAAAGTGTAGGGACTTTACCTAAAAAGTTCCTAGCTGTTTTGAACATTCAGAGTGCTCATATGCTACTGGAAATTGGTTATGGGGTGAGTGAAGCTTCTGTGGAGATGGCTGAGCTGACACTGTCTCCAGTAGCTCCTGAGGTGGCTGGAAATACTCATCATAATATCACTTGTTGTCTCTGCTTAGGAATTCTCTCTCCCTTTGAAGACAGGACTTGAAGAAAATGTCCCAGGTGACCTCAGTGCTCTTGGAAGCCAGTTTTTCAGTCTCCCAGTTTTTATAAAATAAAGCTGGGATGAATGTGTTTGTAATTTCCTCCCAGTAAATGCCTTGGAGAACTCCCTTCCTTGTGAGTAATAACAGTGGTTTCCATCAGCTGGACATGGGACCTGGGGTCACAATTCCCTGTGTATTTGGTTTGTCCTATTCATATGAATAGTTTGACATTCAGACTGAATATTACACTGCGTAGAGTTGGGATTGAAATGTCAGGAAAATGTGCAAAAATTGTGCTGGATTTATTCAGCCATTCCGGTGAAGACCCCTAAATGGCTTTAGATTTAGTTAATCCCTAAGTGAAAGAAAACCTGTTAACAGCAGAGAAGAATATAAGTTAAATTCCAGTACAAGATAAATTTCATGTGAGAAATGAGGGAATCTAGATGCATTGTTGGACACTATTTTGGAAGCACTTCTCAGAGGTGTGGATGTGGGGAGAGCTGGTCCATACTGGGTGTTCTGGAGGCTCTGGGTGCTCAGAGCTCAGGGAGGGAGACTTTGATAGGCTCTGGCTGTTTTTTTTTTCCCAGAGTGCTTCTTGTTTGCTTCCTCCTTGTTTTCTTTTTTCTTTTTTTTCCCCTCTGTTTTTCTGTCTGATAGTGGAAAGTGAGAGACCTTTGCCTTTCAAACCTATCTTAATATCCCTAGAACAGCACAATCACCAGCAGCTTCCACCCTCAGTGATGAAGGAAAGATGCTCAAAGATGCCAGAGCAAAACTTCCCATTTCCTTCCATTCTCACTCTGGTTTAGGCCACTTAAATCTTTGCCACACTCCCTCTTTGGGCAGAAATTTTCCATGCTGCTTGGCTGCCTGGTGCTGATTTTTCATTAACTGTGAAATGCTTCAGTTGTGAGATGTATGTAAACCTCAGCTGAACACATCAGCTGTTTCTTGAGAGCAAGATTTAGAAGAAATAGGTTGATTTGCACCCACTTGATAGATAGGAAACTGAGGCACAGATACATTGAGGTTAAATATATAAAATGTCAAGCTGTCGTTTCCTCACTGTGGGGTGTTTGAGTTTATGAACCTAACAATGTTCCTTTGACGGTTTTGTGAGTGGGATAATACCTAAATAGGAAAATGAGAGAACAGGTTTCACAGCTTCCCTGTGGAGGGAGTTTGGAATAGAAAACCCAACAACCTCAGTTTTGCGTCTTCTGTTAGGAGAAAATGTCGAAACCACAGAATCGCGCAGTTGGAGGTGGGAGAGGTTCCCCAGCAGAGGTACCTGGGCATCCCCTCAGGAGTAAATTTGGGATAACAAATAGAATTTTGATGATCCACTGCGATCCTGGAGAAACCTGCTGTCCCATTTGCCGGTAGTGCTTGGTATCTGATGAACGTTTGGAGCTACCAGCACTTTTAAAATTCCTAACGTGCCGCTGCGGGAGACACTGCGCTCCATGTGTCGCAACTTGTGCTGGGCTGACTTCTGTGCCTTCGGGCACCCATCGCTGGCCCCAGGTGCCCAGAGAGGTGGTAGAAGCCCCATCCCTGGAAATATTCCAGGTCAGATTGGCCAGGGCTCTGAGTCACCTGGTCTAGTTGCAGACATCCCTGCTTCCTGCAGGTGGATTGGACAAGGTGAGCTTGGAAGGTCCCTTCCCACTCAACCCATTCCATGATTCTATGATCACCTCTGGTATTGCCCTCTGGAGAGGGTGGCAGCTCACCGAACCCTTCGCATAAATGGAAAAAATTGCAAAAGCTGCTTGGTGGTGAGCGCGCCGACCTCTTCCCAGGACAAGCTCGAGCTCGTTGGCGTGTGGGATGATTTCAGCTGACTCAGAGCTGTGGGATTTTCTTCCTCCTTGCGCGCACAAAAGCATTACACTTTTTGGGACCTGATCATCATGTTTCCCAAGGCGAAGCCAAGCGCTGTGCTTTCATCTCGCCCCGCTATTGTGCTTAGGTAAGTCCCGTGGTGGGGGAGTGCTTGGTGGCGCTCAAATCAAACCCACACCAAGGACTTTCTGCCTGGCAACCGCCTCGCGCCGCGCTCCAAGCTGACCGTGCGGCTTGTTGGGAATTCACGCGGCGGCAAAAGGCTTTGCTCCCGGTTATTAAGTGTGAAGCTGGCAGTGTGTGCGTTTTGAGGCGAAAAGAAGGGATATTGGCGTCCTCAGAAAGGTTAGGGCTTGCACTGCGACATCCCCGAGATGGTTTTGCTGCCCTGGTGGGGTCCCTGTGGGGAAAGCACAGCACTAGATCACGGCAGCTTGTCCCTGTGGCAGAGCAAAGGGAGGAACGAGGCATCCTGTGAGAATAACCCTCATGCTTCCAGAGAAACGAAGCATCCTGCAGGAATAACGCTTGTGCTTTCAGAGAAATGAGGTAACCTGCAGGAATAATCCTCCTGCTTCCAGAGAAACAGCATCCTGCAGGAATAACCCTTGTGATTCCAGAGAAACAGGACATCCTGCAGGAGTAACCGTTGTGCTTCCAGAGCAGTGAGGACTGGGATGCACCAAGCAGGGCACTGGACCAGCTTCAGAGTTCTGTCTGGATTTTGGCACACTAGAGAAACTGGGAAATGACATCTTCACCCTGCTTCATCCTCTTCCGCACAGCTTTCTGGGAGTGGAACAGAGCACTCCATTTCTGAACATCACAGGAATGTTTGCGTAGCCTAATTCCTCAAAAGAAATGAGGCTCAGGTGGTTACCTTCCGCCTACTCTCCCGTGAAGACCTGGAGCTCACGTGGCCGGTTTCAGCAGTGTCCTCAAGGAGAAAAAGTTCCTAAAATGTTTTCTGAGCAGAGACATCCAGTTGAAACACACGCACTTTATTAGATGTCAAGGAAGCCCCACCAGTGAGTGCTGGAAATCTGCTCTGGGCATCCCAGTTCTCCACGGGCCCGTTGATGCTTGGGCTTGGTCTCAGGCCGTGATGCCTGGTGGCCTCTCCAGCCCCTCCTCAGGGGCTGCGGGATAAAGCCGACAGAGAAGCCAGGAAGACGCCTGGGCTTTGGATCAGGCTTTATGACCTGAGATAATCCCTCACTTCATTATAAAATGGGATTTTAAAACTGCAGAGCAATGAAAAACTTCCACTGGGCAGTGGGAATAAACATAAAAATCCTATTAAAAATAGATATACATAAACTGTGCTGCCACATAGAGGCACTGGCGACAGCTCTCCCAATTTATCATGAATTTTGCAGTGGGTAGCGCTTTTATTTTTAATGCCTGACCATTGGAGTCCTGCTATTGCAGGAGCCTTTTTCTCTATCTTTTTAATACAAGCAAGAGTCTAGCTGTCATTTTTGCAGAGGGAGGCTGTAAAACATGAAATAAGTGCAGTGTAAGGGATCTAAAGCCAGAAGGCTGGTCAAAAAATCCACACTATTTCTTAATTTCATTATTTTTTACCATTTGGAGTTAGCCATGGCTGCAAACATTAAGTCCTATAACAAC
Source organism: Baryphthengus martii (assembly GCA_013396935.1). Taxonomy (NCBI): domain Eukaryota; kingdom Metazoa; phylum Chordata; class Aves; order Coraciiformes; family Momotidae; genus Baryphthengus; species Baryphthengus martii. The sequence continues at coordinate 70,830 of VWZK01016850.1, read as the reverse complement.
GAATTGAGTGAGTGGTTAGTTCATTCAGAGCAGCAGAACAAATCCAGGAGTAGCACATCACCCAGAGCACTCTGCAGTGCAAAAAAAAAAGTGTGTACTGAGTGAAGACAAGCGCTTAGGAGATGATCCAACACACCACAGCAAAGAAACGAACCAGCTGAGCGCTTTCATTTCTCTCCAAGAGCTATAGTAAATCCATCTTATATCTCCAGTTTCACTTGGAAGCCAATAGATATCTTCAAGTGGGTGTCTGGTCAGCTTTAGTTTGGAATGAGGTCCTCAGAAACCAGCTCCCAGGGTCTCTCCTTTTGGAGGAAGAGAGTAAGCCCCTGGCTGCCGGTGCTCTGTGCAGCACTGGTGTGAGAAGGGGAGATGCATTTCTAAATCACAGAATCACTGTGGTTGGAAAAGACCTTTAAGATCATCAAGTCCAGCCATTATCTCACTCTACCAGGCCCACTACTGCACCATATCCTTGAGCACCACAGCTAGACAGCTTTTAAATACATCCAAGGATGGCGACTCAACCACCTCCCCTGGGCAGCCTGTTCCAGTCTTTGATACCCCTTTTGGTATTGAAGTTTTTCCTGATGTCCAACCTAAACCTCCCCTGGCACAACTTGATGCCATTTACTCTTGTCCTATCAGTTGTGACTTGTGAGAAGAGACCAAGTCCCACCTCTCTACAACCTCATTTCAGGTAGTTGTAGAGAGCAATAAGGTCTTCTCTCAACATCCTTTTCTTCAGACTGAACAAGCCCAGCTCCCTCAGCTGCTCCTCCTAAGTCTTATTCTCAAGACCCTTCACCAGCTTTGTTGCCCTTCCCAGGGACTGCTCCAGCAGAGCATCGGAACTGTGCATTTTCCATTTATCCCCCCCTTAGCTGTAACCCTTTCATGAGATATTTGAAGGCAGTTAAATTAGGTACAGAAAGAGGAAAGGAGTTATAGTGGTGTTTTACTTTTTCAGACTGTTTTGCACATTTTCCAGCGCTCTGCTGGAAGGGGAGGACTCTCTCCCAGTGCTTTGCCTCCTGCTGTGAGGTTTGTGAGACTGAGGGGTCCCCAGAGTGAAAAACAGACAGAAAATTGTTGCCGTTTCCCCACCGTTGTGCAGACCCACCCTATCAGGATGACTCTTTGGTCAGGGCTGTAAACCAGGAGATTCTCCTTGCTGGCTTTTTGTGACAGCCTTGGGCACTTGCAAAGACCCATGAGCTGGAAGCTCATCATCTGACCGGCGTCCTGCCAAAGGTATTTTAAGAGTGCTGCGTGGAGCGCCAGCTCGCTGTGCTTACAGCAGTTCGTGGAGCTCTGGCGGCAGCAATCCAATCCTTATTTGGGTTTTGGCCAACGTTTGTTGTCCTCGCTGGAAATGGTATTGATTATTTGAGCTCAGGAGCCAATTACGGCCGATATGATACTCACCACCTCACGGCCCAGCACGACGTGTGCTGTGGAGGCTGCTTTGCTTCTGCTATACCTACCTGGGAAGCTCTGGACAGACCTTCTAAATCACCCCTGGTGTGAATAAGCAGTTTAACTCCTGCCCTAAACCTTATTTGACACGTTTTGGGGATTTGATTTGAGCAGGGATTGGCATTTGTTTCGTATCTCCCTTGGGGGTGCTGTGTCCTGTTCTGTGTCCCACACAATATCTGTCTGCTGGTGGCACTGCAGATTTCATGCAACGAGGACAATTTTGGATGAGAGGAAACTGCTGTGCCAATGGAGAGTGGTACATCGGGCTCTGGGAGCCCACCAGCAATTGGTACCTAGTGTCACACTGCCAGGCAACACCGTACGTCAGGCGGGTGCTGGGTTGGAGCCGTCGAGATGATCACATCTTGTGTAGGTTGGTGGGTTCTGTGCCAGCTACCACGGATTGAATGACAGCTGGGGTCTGAGAGCCTCCTCTGCTGGCCAGTGATGGTTGTGATGATGGGTGACAAATGAGGGTTCGGGAGCCTGTGGGCAACTGAACTGCTCCTGGGTACCTGCTCCTGGTCACAGCTCTGGAAAATGCTCCACAGCAAGCCCACAAAAACCAAAAAGCTTTACCCCAATGCAAATTCAAAACAAAGACCCTGATTCTAACAAGCAAAGCCAAAGTCTCTGACCTCATAGAGATCCTTCCCCTGTGATCAGAAGCAGAGGTGGCCTCAAAAGTAAACCAGCTGTGAGAGGATCCTGAGAGCCCAACAGAGAGAATTCTGTGCCGATCTCGCAGTCGAGGACAGAGGATGCTGCCGTGCCGAAGCTCTGGGCTGTCAGGACCTCGGCTGCCCTATGGGAGAAGTGGTGGAGACGGTGGTTTTGGTGGGTCAGTGCTGAAATATAAGTGAATCCTTATTTTTCACTTCATGTATTACTTTATTCTGCCTCACTGAGCCTGCCTTGACGTTATGTATGTCTGGTGGTATCAGCTCTCCTTGGGTTTACTGCATTTAACAGCTTCCTGGGCACAGCACCTTCCCATGTGGCCTGTTTGATGCTATTTAGATGAATTTGTTGAGCATCTAGCCTGGGTTTGTTTCATTAAAATTTGGGCTGTATTTTTCCATCTGGCTGCCTAGTGGAAACGGTCTCCAAAACTGGTTTTTCAGTCACTTTCTATATATTTTTTTGCAAAGTTAATTGAGTTGTGAGAAGCAGGTTACTTAAGCAAATGCACTAGCCCCTGTCACACTTCAAAGGGCCTGTAAAACGCGTACAACCAAACATGATCAACACTCCGAGAATTACAAATGCAAGTAGCAAATCAGCCTTCCTGCCCCCTGAGGAGAAGGTTGACGAGGTCTTCTTGCAGCAGCTCTTCCAGCACCGCTGCTGCCGGAGTGAAACGTGATCCTGCCTCCGTCCAATCGTGAAATCCTGCATCCTCCATCACATCCCTGACTCAAAATAGTAGTGAAACCGGTATTTAATGAACTGCAGCCAGGCTTATGTCACCCGTAGAAAGCAGGAACATCATCTGCTCCATTTATAGAGAGGGAAAGGATTTGTCATCTCTTCTTGCTGCTGGTCAGTCACTGGTGGACTTGAGCGCATCTGCAGCGGGTGGGACAGGTTGGTGAGCGCAGGACTGCGGAGCACGTGGAGCTGCCCGTGCAGCTGGAGCAGTTCTGAGGCTTTTGGGAATGAGTTTGCAGAGAGGAAGGGTGTCACTTAACCTCTCCGTGATTTAGTTCCCTGGCTGCTTTGGTGGCTTTGGGATTCGGGAAATGGAAGTGTCAATAGCGGTGACGTGCAGGTGGCCTCGCCTGCGCTTGCCCACTCTGCTGCCACCAGGGAGCAGATACGTGGCCAAAGAAAGGAGCACATCCTTTTTTTTTTTTTTCCTTCTTATTTATTTTGCAGGCAAGGATCAGAGGTGGGAATAAAGGAAAAAAAGACGTCAACTGGTTATTAGATCAGCAGCAGTTGCTTTGAGTCCTAGCTTCTCCGTGCCGATGGATGTAAGCGTTGGTTTGGGGGTGCTTTTTTGGATGCAAAGTGGCGTCTGATCAGAATATGGTATTTTGCTGCAATAATTTTCTGCAAGCAACTTGCACTGGTCTCTCTGAGGTAACATGCTGTTGATTAATGCACAAACTTACCCACTCTCCCTGGTGTCTAGTTTTCATTCCACGTCAGCTCTGATTATTCCGTAAAAAAGAAACATTGGCCTATGAAGCTAAACATCAAAATGCAGCAGCAGAACCCTCGGTGTCCCTACTGTTTGCAGTGTGTTTGCTCAGGGTTATTTTTATGCCACACACAATTGAGGTTATTGAGGAGAGCAAAATGAACAGTATTTGTTATTCGGTTCATTTTGGGTTTTCAGCGCTGTCGTCGTCTCACCGCAGTGGTGCCTGGGGACTCGGCGAGGGGGCGAGGTTATGAATTTATTACATGGTGTCTAGAGCTGTACAGAAACAACTCCCAGAGGTCTTGCTGAAGGAGGAGAGGATACTGTAGGGGGGAGCCAGGAGCGGGTGGACAGAGCAGGAAACGTGGGTATGGAGACCTCCGCTGTGTCTTTGCTGGCAGGACCTGCATCTGAGGTCGGGTTCCTTGCACCATGTAGATTTAACTGGGATTATGCATTTGCAAGTCTGGATCTGTTTGTTTCTGTAATTTGCCAAACCAAAGTCCAAAGTCCAGGGAATTTTAAGAGGAGTTTGTGATCTTCATTCCGGAGTCCACGTCTGGTTTTATACACTGTTAATATGTTACAGTTTATTTTAAACAGTTAATGATTTGTATTAAATGGTTTAGCTGCTGATTTTGAACAACTTAGAATCAATAGAATTGTCAGAGTTGGAAGGGACCTTGAAGATCATCTAGTTCTAACCTCCCACTACAGATCCCCATCCAACCCGGCCTTCAAAACTTCCAGGCATGGGGCTTGCACCACCTCTCTGGGCAACCTGTTCCAGTGTCTCACCTACCTCATGAGGAAGAACTTCTTCCTAACATGCAATCTAAATCCACCCTCCTCTAGTTTGGATCCATGTCCCTAGTCCTATCACTATCCGATATCCTAAAAATTCCCTCGCCAGCTTTCTTGTAGGCCCCCTTCACATCCTGGAAGGCCACAATAAGGTCTCTTTGGAGCCTTCTCTTCTCCAGACTGAACAACCCCAACTCTCTCAGCCTATCTCCATAGCAGAGGTGCTCCAGCCCTCTGATCATCCTTGTGGCCCTTCTCTGGACATGTTCCAGCATGCCCAGATATTCCTTGGAACAGGGGCTCCAGAACTGGATGCAGGGCTCCAGGTGGGATCTCACCAGAGTGGAGTAGAGGGGGAGAATCACCTCCCTCGACCTGCTGGCCACACTTCTCTTGCTGCAGCCCAGAATACTTAGTGACAATAGACTAGAATCAAATGGAATGGAACTGGGGTTATTCTTAAAAAGATTTCCATTATCTTAGTATGTGATCATCTTGTAATCTCTAGAGTATATGTTACACCATCCATCCATCCATCCATTGCAGAGCTGTGCAGCTCTTGTCTTGCAGTGTGGAGATGGAGACAACAGCCCCACAGATGCATCAGGTGCCTGCTCTGCACCTTCAGAGTCCTGGGCCCAGTGCCGAGGCTGCTCTGTCAACCTCCAGCTCAAGTCCAGGAGAAAAAAATTAGAGTTTAGAGCAGGAAAAAGGAAACAAAAGAGACCAAACAAATTTGAGTAAAGTATCTGGAGAAATTGTGTGGCAGAAGAGATTTGAATTAAGTCAAAGACCTCAGGCTGTTTCCACGTGGGGAAGCCAGCAGGGCTGATCATCGGCATCCAAGCGAATCGCTGAGGCTCATGTAGTCCCCTGAGTTGTCCTTGGAAATATATACAAATCTTACAGTGGAAATTGATGTGTTCAGTGTATCTAAAAAGCATCTCGGTACCAGGCTGTGAAGCAGCACGGGAAGCCCAGGAGGCTAGCTGGATAAGTGGGCTTATCTTATTCCTTGCACTGAGGTCTGTGCTACCGACGTACGGACCAGATGCAGGAACTGGTGCTCCCTGCCTCTAAACCAAACCTCTGACCCCTCCCCCTGTCTCTTTGCAGAGCTACCTTCCTCGGAACACTTGAGCGTGGCCGATGCGACATGGCTCGCCCTCAACGTGGTGTCTGGTGGAGGTGGCTTCTCCGGCTCCCAGCCCATCGGGGTGACCAAAATTGCCAAGTCAGTAATAGCACCACTAGCTGACCAAAACATCTCAGTGTTCATGCTCTCCACCTATCAGACGGACTTCATCCTGGTAAGAGGACATGAGAGGACCCGGCAGAGTCACCTGCCGCCAGATGAAAGTTCAGTTGGGCAGTGAAATGACATTTCTGGGAACAGGTTGTTTGAGGAGCAGCAGAAGTACCAAAGTCTGCTTTCCCCGGAGTTCTGTGCCTTGTCGTTAGGCTCTCTGACATCCCTAATGAGTGCCTAATGAATGTGCCGAGCCCCCACCCCAGTCTCTCCCTTAATGGAGGCACTGGTGGCATTTCCCACCATCACTCAGACCTTGTTTTTCTGGGAGTTAGAGGAACATAGTGTCTGCTGTCATGTTGGCTGATGGTGACCACGAGGCTCCAAAGTTGTTTTGGGGATAGACAGCCAGTCTTTCTGTCTCACATGTGTGTGCACACACAGAGAGCACGACCAGATCAGTTTTGTTTCCTTGGGAAACATGGCTGAAAACCAGGCAGTGCTGGGTTCTTGAAGGGATGCTGGAGAAGAGGTGAAACATCTCCCTCTTAGAAATCTCCACACTCTTTCTGCAGTCTTAAAAACACAGTAGTGCTTAATTCTCCTGCTATTTGCAGTGATACCAGCAAATGTGCTTCTCTAGACACACATCCAGATGGTGATTATCCTCACACATCTGCAGGAGTGACGTGTCTGCTTTTCTGCACCTCCAGCGCAGTGCCTTCTCACTCTGGTTTGTACCGTCACCACCTAATCCTGTTGTCATCTTCAGGTACGTGAGCGAGACCTGCCCTTCGTGATGCACACGCTGGCTGCTGAGTTCACCATCCTCAGAGTAGTGAACGGGGAGACAGTGGCTGCCGATGACCTTGGGATAACGAATGGATTTGTCAAACCAAAACTAGGTAAGGCCAAGCGTGGGCTCAGCTTGCCAGGGAGTTGGTCTCCACGGTACATGGGGGTGAAAATCTGCCTCCTTCCTTCCTTCAGCATTTTGGTGACTGTTTATCTTGTAAGATACTAAACTATCTCAGCACGTGCCTGAGTCTGTTCCAGTTGAACCAAGGATTTGAGTAGGTGCTTAACTTCCTGAGCAGTGCTGATGAGCTTTGCTGAAGTTGAGCTTTTTGATGCCAGCTCCCCAGCTCCAGAGGAGACATGCCTCTTGTAGGACAGAAGGTTAAAGTACAGTTCGTTGCATTTGCAAAAGTAATGTTGTCTGTGGCCCATATTTCCATGTTTCAACATTTCAAAAGGAAATGACTCCTATAAAAGTTTATTTAATGTTGCAGTGATCGATGCGCAGAGAATACCGTTGTTCACCTCCCATACTGAGTGGGACATGAACCTGCTGCAGATGTGGCTTCATAGTTGTGCGTGTCTCTGTGTGTCTCTTTCAGTTCAGAGGCCTGTCATTCATCCCCTTTCCAGTCCCAGTAATATGTTCTGCGTCACCAGCCTGGATCCAGATACCCTTCCCACTGTTGCTACACTCCTAATGGATGTCATGTTTTACTCCAATGGGTAGGTCCTGGCTGGGAGACAGGCTCCTGGGGGCGGTGTGGCCGGCATCTGGAGGCATGAAGTCACATTGCTCCTCCAGGATGCCCAGGGATCTGCGTTAGCCTTACGCTGCTGCTGTGCTCTGCACTTCAGGAGGGAGGTTTCCCAGGCTCAAGTGGAATCCAAACAGGAGATTGAGGGCGCCCAAAGACATCCGGTGGCTTTGGAAAGCTGAGCCTTGTCAGATTTAAGCTAAGAAGTAACAATGTGATCAGAGGATGCACGTCTGCCCACCGGTGCCGGTGGCCCCTGGCCCACAGCCTCCTGTGAGAGCACCTTGGGGCAGGGATGGCAGAGTTTTGTCAGTTGTGAGGACCGGCATTTTTTTTGCGCTGTAAAATCAATAAAATGTAAAGCAGTATAACATGACAGGACTCAGTGTCACTTGCCCAAGTCGGCCTATGAACACTTCTGGTTTCACTGGCTCTATCTGCTTTACGAGCCTCCCTTTGCTCTTCTGGCCACAGTTAATGCTCTTCTCCTCTGTTTCTTCAGAGTAAAAGACTCGGTGGTGGGCAACGAAGACTCGGGACATATTCGCTTTTTCTCCTTTTCTCTCATTGAGGGTTACATCTCCTTGGTCATGGATGTCCAGACACAGCAGAGGTGAGCTTTGGTCTTAGGGTCTCCTGGACCCCCAAAAAAAGCATCTGGGATGTTCTCAAAGGAGCAGGAAGCAGCTTAAACTCCTCCATGTTAATTCTTTGGAGCTTCGTTGTATGGGTTTCATGTACCTGTACACCTTGGCACTTCTCTGGGTGAAGTTTATGTCATGGTCGTAAGACACAGTTTATATCACAGGTTAGTTCCTGCTCCTGAATTTTGGCCTTGTCTTTCCAGGCCCTCAGTGAAATGACAGGCCAATGCAATGTCCGTTTATCTCACTTTTGAAAGAGAAGCACTGGAGCAAAGTGGTATTTTGACATTTTTATTCCACCGTTTATTAGTTGTGCTTTTAAGAGCAAAACCCCCCAAAAAATCTAGTGTACATGGCTGAAGTTTTACTGCTAAAGGCCAAAAGTAGGGTGGGAACATCAGTGATGCTGCCCTCTCGCTTTGCTTTCACACGTGGCTGGGCTCGGTGCAGAGTCTCCTTGTGATGCTAATGTACTGAGTCATCCCTGTGCAGCCAGAGCCCATGACTCGTTTGTCTGGCAAGGAGAAAGTCACCTGGGGAGCGGATCTCAGCCTGTTTGTGTGTGTGTACTTCTGCAGCTTCACTTCACAGAAGCCTCAGAGGTCTGGAGGCTGGACTGAGATGCAATGTATAGGTTTGCTTTAGCCACACAGTGCAGTGTTTGGGTTTGATTCTTGCCTGCCCTAGGGACTCGTTTTGCAAACTGTTAATTGCCCTCTTGAAAGTTTCTTTGACCTTAATTGAACTAAACTTCAGTCTGCCTTTGGGAGAGGCTGAGGATGGAGCCTGGTGCCTGGGGAGCCTGGGCAGCCGGTCCCTGCTCTGTCCCAGGCTGCCCACTTGACCTTGGGCAAGTCTCTTAGGTGCTGGTCTTCTTTCCTCTGCTAAGAAATGGAGATTGATCTCTGCATGGATCCCAGGGACCTCCCAGGCATGGCATGGAAAAAAGCTCAGCTATAAAAACAGTGGTCACTGTTCGCATTCCCAAGAGAGCAGATACAGAAATTCCGTAGTTCTAAACACAGCCTTCAGATGAACGCTCTCAGTCTTTGTACAGCTGGGGCACGGCCTCTTTGTTAGAAATCTTTTTCCGTGCCTCTGGCTGCCTGTGCACGCTAACACCAGCATCAGATGCTGGTTTAGCACAGGACATCTTGGGGGGCAGGCAGGTGCATCTGTCCCCCTTGCCTTCAGTTCTCCATTTCAGAGAGCTGCTGCCGCCGCTCTTGTTGGCTTCGAGCGGCACAGGGCTGCAGGAACAGCAGCAGCCCCGCAGGCAGGATCTGACACACTGCTGGGTTTTAATTGCCACGCTCGATGTTCCTTTTCTTTTACAGATTTCCTAATAATTTGTTGTTTACAAGTGCATCTGGCGAACTCTGGAAGATGGTGCGGATTGGTGGGCAGCCTCTTGGCTTCGGTAGGTAAACATTTGGGGGATCAGTGGGTGCACAGGTAGTCAGTCGCCTCAGGGCCTTGAAGGATGATGGAAAAATCCATCTGAGGCCGAGGCTTTTTAAGAGCCAGCAGCTTAACATGACTTTGCAAGCTGAGATTTTCAAACAGGAGGAGTCTGACTCCTACCTCATCAGACTTCTAAATATACTTTTGAAAGTGCTCCGTGCTTGACAGCTCCATCTAAATTGCATTTGTCTGCTGGACTTTGGAGGTAGCTACAGCTGGGTCTCTGTTTAATGAGCAGAAGTGGCCAAAAGGAATGTGTTGTGGATTACTGAACTCGGTGGTCAGAAGGCACTGTCGTGCTCCAGCGCAGTCCTTGGGCAGCCCTGGAGCTTCAGTAGATTTAGTTTAGATTTATAGCAGTCCAAGTGGGAGTCCTCTTCACAGACCTGCTTCACATCCAGGGCTGCAAATGTTTTCTCTTTTCAAAAAGAATATTGGGCTTAAGTAGCACAGAGCACAGAGCTTCATATCTGTAGAAGTGTTCCTGGCATTTTTCTGTCCCCTGTAATTTTCAGGATTCTGATCTGAATACTGCAACAAAAGCCTGATCTTCAGAAAACACGGGGACTCCTTCCTGTGGTCTCTGAAACAGTTACAAAATACAGGCTTCAAGAAGATTTCTGAAAAATGTTTGGCCAAATTTTGTATTTAATTGTAGCTACTACACCACACAACCAAAAGTAGCAAGAAAAAAATTTTCACGCACCTTCTCTTTATGCGTCTTAGTGGCAAAATACATAGAAAAGGCATGGGATGTGTCATTGATGGGACATCAGGCCATCTAGCAGCCCCCTAAACATGTGCTGTTTAAATATGTTAGCTTACAATCAATCTGAAATGTTCAGTTTGGAGCAGTGAAACAATGTACCATTGATCTGGAGCAAACAGCACAGACGAACCATTTAAATTGGTATAAAATCCTGGCTCAGGGGCTGTGGAGGTCTGTGGTCTAGGAACCATGTGTCCAGGCCGACCAGCAAATCAGCATCTCCTCTCTCAGAGATGCAAAGCTAAGTGTTTAATAGCGACAAGTAAAGAGAGAAATGAAGGTGAAGGGTATATGAGGCTGGTTTTGGTGCTTCTTTCCTGACCTTCATTAATTGCTTTTCCTTGGACCTCTGAAAATCCTTCCAGTTCTGATGTTTTGTGCCTTTGGGGGATTTACATTTCTCTGTAACAAATAGAAGGCAATAAAATCAAACGTGCGGTGTCTCATGGTGGCCCAAAGAGCCTGTTTCTGTGAGAAAGAACACGTTTTACTACAGAGATCCCTTCTGCTGGGAGGCTGTGAAGACAAACTCCTCCCTAGGTAGGCACGGAGCTGGCAAGACCCAGGAGTTCTGCGAGGGTGACAGGTGCCATATTTTTTATCTCCCCTCCAGATGAATGTGGAATTGTCGCTCAGATTTCTGAGCCTTTGGCCGCAGCTGACATCCCAGCCTACTACATCAGTACTTTCAAGTTTGATCACGCATTGGTAAGTATAAAGACAGCCTCTTTGGAATAGGGAACACCTTTCCCTGGGAGAAGACTCATGATGAGAACATCCTTGCCCATCTGGAGAGCTTCTGGGAGTGCCTTTGGATGTAGCCCAGCAGATACCTCTCTCCAGCGTCCTGGAGGCTCCTGAACCAAGCCCAGCCCTTCTCCAAGGCCAAGCCATGCTAGGGAATGTCGTTCTTCAAAAGGTTGCTCTCAGTCCTTAAAGACCTGCAGTGATGGAGACTTCCCGACCTCATCAATCAGTCTTTTCCACGATGTCACTATATTTTATTAGGAACAGCCACAAACCTTCTCCGTTCTCCTGCCAACGTAGTCGGAGGCTCCAGACTCTCGGGAGGGTGCCTTTGTGCATGGGGAACTCTTTTGAGAGTCTCCCAACGGCAGACCCTTGTCTTCACCTCTTGGTACCTTTGTGTTTTGAGCCCCATCTGTAAGTCCTGGTGAGCTCTGCTGTCCTTTCATTGTCCTCCACACGGCGTTGGCCTTTGATGAACCAGCAGTACTTGGCAGCACAGGCAGGGAGGGTGACTTTGAAGGAGAGAAGGACGTTGCCGAGTTTGTTCTCAGGAGTGCCCTTAAGCAGCTGCAGCACAGGCACCAGCACGAGGGTCTCGCCACTCGCGCAGGGTTCTCTCCTCTTTTCTGTTGGTGGATATATGACCTTCCAGGCCTACCTCTGCTCTTCCTTTGGCTGTATAGGGCACCCTCAAAAATGAGGAATTTCCCTGGAAAGGGAAGATTGCTCTGCCTGTAGCCACAAACAGGATGGCATTCAGCTTGGAGCCCATTCCCCAAGCCCTGAGGGAGGGGAGTCGGCAGCCCGTGAGCTAACAAAGTTGACAAAACTCAGCTGCTTTCTGCTTTTCTTTTTTTTTTTTTTTCCTTAAAATTGCCCTTTATTGCATTAGACTTCTCCTTTCATCACCGTAAATTCACTGCTCAGGCCCTATTTTTGACCTGTAAAAGCTCCAATGAGTTCAAGGCGGGTTTGTTTTTTTTTTTTCAGCTAATTACTTTGGGTTTTCACAGTTGGCACGAACCATTTGCAGCCTATAGGTCACGTGCGTAAAGAGTAAAAGTAAATATTATTCCAGATAGCAGAGGTCAAAGTGTTATATATGTTTGTCTTATTTTTTTGAATATTAACTGTGCTGATAAGATAAGCTAATAAAACACCATTTTAAAATCAATACTGTTAGCTTTGCCTCGCATTCCTGCCTGTTGCTGTGGCCCAGGTGCATGCTTTCTGGGCAGAGCACAAGGGGCAGAGTGCTTCCAGTTGTCAGGCAATAGCTGGAAAGCTAAAGCTCGTTAGTTAAAATAGATATTTCACTCAAAACTGGTGCCACGCGATTGTGATGACTCTGCAGGAGGCTCCGCCTTTTAAAAGCGCCTCATCCTGCTGCTCCTGATCCCAGCGGATCCTCGCCTGCAAACAGCTGGCAGAGTATTACTTGAGCCGGGCACGACAATCTGCAGAGCTTCCTTACTCCCATCAGTGGGTTAGCATTTTCCTTGCTGCTTGCTGTTTTCTTTTTGTATGGTTTTAAAAGCCTTTTCATCTGGCCAGTGCTATTTTAGCTGTCAAGCTCTTCAGGCCCTCCTGTGCTTGGCTTTGCTCCAGCCGTGGTGGCTGGGCTGTGTGCTTCCTGCCTCCCGGTTCGATTTGTTGGCCAAGACCCTGACCTGGATTTTGACAGGTTTTCCCTAACTCTTCTACCCAGACACCTTGACTTCTAGTGACCTTCTTTCTCAAGGTTGTAAAGTGCGTCCTGGATCCTTTCTCTGCATCCTCCCTTTCTTTTAAGGCTGTTCAGTACTCGTTGACAACCGCTCAGAATGCTTTACCAAAGCTTGTGGTTCCCTTGGACCTGATCTTTTTTTAATTCTATGCATCTTAAGGTGGTTTTTGTTTCCTAATTTTTTATTTGACCTGGATGTTAATACTCAGGTCTTCCTGCAGCGCTGTAGCAGTAGAAGTTTGCCTTGGAAATCAGGACTTGTGCTTGAGAAGCAATGCCTTTGGGAGGCACTGCTGAGATGGGAACCTCCAGCTCTCTGGTGTGTCCCCTGGGTGAGATAAGGTCGGGCTGGAGAGAGCTGCGGTTTCCAGCTCCCTCTAGAGAGACCAAATGAGAAGAGTCCCTTTTCCACTTGCTCTGCTCTTCCTGCCTCATGCTGGGAGGTACCTTGCTCTTCTTCACCAGCATTTTGCATCTAATGAGGCTAAAGCGATGTCTGACATATACTTTGGAGCTTTTCTTTTCCCTTCATGGTAGATGCTTTGATCTGTCCTCCAGCTGACAAGTGGACATGTTGCACCAGCTGCCCTGACATAGGAATCTTTTCTAAAGAACAGAGAGGGGCAGGACTTCTCCAGTGGTGGCAAACTAGGATGTGTCCTACAAGTCAAAACTGTTGGCGCATCTGTCCTGAAGAAAATCCAGCTCAGATATTTGTGGTAGGATTGACACCATTTCCTTGACATTAAGGGAATTAAGCATTTTGTAGTGAATGAAAGATCAGCCCATTGTGTTTAAGTGAGGAGGTGGGGTCATGCAGGGCAAAGCCATTTGGCCAGAACTGACTGTTTCTGCTTCCTCCTGCTTCTGTACTGCTCTGAAGGAGCATATGGGGAGACCCACTGACCATCCATAGGGGCTGGCTGGGAAGATGTGCTTTGCCAAATTGATTCCGGTGTCGTTTCTCATTATCTTCTGCAGAGGCCATGAGTCACAGAGCTCCTTCCACTGCAGCATTCAGCATACAGGGGGAAACAGCGGAGGGGACAGTCAAGAGTCCTGTCTCCCTAAAGTGGAGCTTTGCTGCTGTTTTCTTCCTAGCCCAGAAGAATTTGCTGTATGGTTGTTCCAGAATTATTTTCTTCCTTTCCCAGCTGACTTGTGTTCACACATCAGCTGAATTAGCCCCTCCTATTCTGTCTTCCCATCAGAAAATTGAACGTTTTTCTTGTTATTTCTCATGGGTTTTGTTTCCTCAGTTTTTGTTAAAAGCCTTGCAGAAAATCACAATTCAGTTTTATTTCCCCTGTCTGAGGTCTGGAGGGTGTCCAGTGAATCCAGGTATTTTGCTCCTGGCCAAGGACTCAAATACCTTGCAGAGAAGACAATCTCTTCTTCAACTTATTTTGGCTTCTTGCAGCAGCTCACAGATAGTTTATTGTCCCCTCAGTCCCCTGTCCTCTCTCCAAGAGCCGTTAGCTGCCTGTCCCCTGAGCATCGTCTTCGAGTTGATGTAACGGTCAGGTGCCTCTTTTCTATCTGATGTAACTTTCCTTGTGATATCCTTTCCTACCGATGACAGTCGCTCTCACATCTTTGGCGTCTTCAGTTACAAGAGCTCTTTCTTGCAGTAAGTGTGAAAAGACACCCACTGATAATTTTCTCTATGGACTTCTATGGTTAAGTCTCATCACAAGACTGGATAGGAAAGCTCCGGTGCTACGCCACACCATCTGGGACCCCCCACCACAGCAGACTGGCAGTTCTCTTCTTCTTTTGATGGTCATGTTCCCCTGTCACCTGCTGTGGTCTCCCCAACCAGACTTAAGGGTCCCAAAGGTGTGGGATACCCTGGATAGCCTCACAGAGCCCTTCAGCATCCCCATCAGCTCAGGCACCTTGCATGAGCGAGCTCCTGACGTACAAACTCTTTACCAACAAATGGAAGGGAAAGAAGGGGAGAGGAAGAGGAAGAGAAAACCCCAAAACTGTTGCCTCCCCACCGTACAGGGAGCAAACCAGCCAGGTCTCCCTTGCCGTGTTTGCTCCTGGGAGTCCTTGGGTTAACACTTTTGAACTGGAGGGTGTCTCTTGGAGACCTTTCTCAGTAGAGTTCAGGTGTCCAGCAGCAAAGTACCTGGCTCCTTGGGACTGTTCTGGCTTTGTCTCCCGCCTCCCCTTCCCTTTTCATCCTTGCCTGGCTTTGGCTACAACATGACCTTTCTTTTTTTGTTTCCTTGCAGGTACCTGAAGAAAATATAAACGGTGTGGTCAATGCACTCCAAGTCAGTCAAGCTGAAAAGCATTAGAAATCTTCTGAGCTGGTTCCAGATGCTTTTTATTATTATAATTATTATTATTATTATAATTATTATTATTATTATTCTTTTTTTTCTCACAGTATTTCTTGAAAAATCTGATTCCAGAGAGTGACATGAAAAGAGACTGTGGAAAGTTGAGCAGAAACAGCTCCAATAAGCCTTCGTTTTAATTATTATTATTATTATTGTTATTTTATTAAATTTATGAATGAGGGGCAGGAGGAAAGGGAGTTCAGATGGTTTCCTGACGTTCAGCCCCAAGGCGAAGTGTAACCTGCCGGCATTCTGGGTGCGGAAGGAGGTGCCCCGGGGCCCCCAGGCGTCCCTCGGAAGCGCGGATGGCCGAGAGCTTCGCGGCACGGCGGGGACGGACGGGCCACTGGCTCAGAGAGAGCCCTGGGAACCGTAAACACGGTGAAATGTGGAATTAAACAGAAAAGACGTCGCATAGTGCTGGCTTGTCTCCTGGCATCAGACTTTCTGAGGACTGTCCGTCATTCCCCGTGTTGAGATAGGATGGAAATCGGGTTCTGTTTCCCCTGGTAAAACCATTTGCCGTTGGAAAAGGGGAAAATACCCATTTTTTTGAATTTCCCCCTTTTCCCTTTCTCCCTGCAGCCAAAGCCTGACTGCTCCGAGAAAGCCCGGGCAGGGGGAGCATTCTCTGGCCCACCTCCGGGCAGTTGGTGTCAGCAAGACTTCTGTCTGCGTTGGAACTTGACAGGTTTAGTTGAGATTTCCCCAGTCCCCTCCCACTGCCCCCAGTGTCCTCCTGCCATGTCCCCTGCTCCAGGGCAGCTGCTGTCCCCTCACCCCCACATCAGAACCACCCCCAAGCCCTTGTGCCCCAGGGCCAGCGAGAGGAGGGAGGTGTCTTTTCTCCTGTCCCCTCAGGCTTTTTCCCATCCCCTTTATACACAGTCACTGGGACACAAAGGATTGTCCAGGGTCCCTGGGAAGCTGCTCCTACACATCCCACGTCACCTCAGCCAAGAGCCACAGTGGATTGTCCCCACCAGGGCCAGGAGGGTGCCAAATCCCTGCTAGGACCCTCCCACAGCTTTTTATCAGCTTCTTCATCACCAGGATGGAAATCACTGCTGGTTGGGGTCTTGACTTCCAGGGGTTTTCCACTGTGGGTTCTGTGGGCAGCTCTTTGAAAGGAGAATGGTGCTGAAAATGCATAAAAACCGAGGCGTTTCCTTCTGGTCCTGTCACGGGAAGGTGACTTGGGCTTTTCCCGTGAGGCAGCAGAAGTGTGTTTGCTCCTGACTTGCACCAAAGCTGTGGACCAGCGGGTGTCGAGCATCAAGGCCTGTGGTGACAACCTCTGAATCGCTCCTGTGGCCTCTCCCAGGACCGTGGAGGAGAGTGGAGACCAGTGTGAGGAGAGCAAGTGTCACCCAGGACACAGGTACCAGCGGTCTGTGCCGTGCTGTGCCCGTGCAGTCAGGGGAGGTGAAAAGGAGAAGCCACCTGCCGAGGACTCTGCTTTTGCAGTTAGGAGCCCAAGTGGATCTGGCATTTCTAGACTTCTTCCTATTTCATTTTTGACCTGAAGAATTTGCAGGTCTTACAGTTTTAATGAGGGCTTTCCAGCTTTGCTTCAGAGGCAGCCGCTGGCGTGATTCTCCTGAGGCTGTGTCTCGCAGGTTTGAGGCAGGGTTCTGCATTTGTCTGGAGGCAGTAAGCAAGCACCTGAGATCCTGCCACGGGCGCGGTTCCTGGTGGTGTGTAGGACACGCAGACAGGTTTACAGTGGTGTGCAGGACGTGTCAACAGGCACTGGCCTACAGCTCGCTGGTTGGTTCTCCGTTCACAGTTCTGGAGGGCTGGCCCTAACAGTTGTGGTTTCTGGTGCTGCTGGACCCAGACGCTGAGTTTCAAGTCCTTCTGCTTTTTCATCGGTGGGCTGTTGTGTGGCACCTACAGAGGGAACCAGAGCATCCACAGGAAAAAGCATGGGCAGCCTTCCTTTGTAAGGCCCCAGCCCAGTTAAAGCGTCCCTGCTGAGAACCACGCGATTCATTCTTCACCAAACTGTGTGTTTCGTGGTTCTTTTGAGAGCTGCCCCCTGATACCTTCTGTTCACTCCAGCTTCCTGGAGCAGAGGTTTATTCCAGGTGTGGCCCCGTGCGTCTGTGGATGTGTGTTTGGAAAAATGCTTTGGGCTCCTGCCCTCGGGACGAGAACACTGGCTGAGTGGTGAAGTTCTTAAGAGCTCTGGGAGATGTTTGCTGCGGATCCGCACGGCATCGCCGGTGGGGAGCGGAGCTGGAGGATGCGGCAGGGCGGGCGGTGACTCTTCACCACGTACGTTCTCAAAGGGTTTCTCCTGGGGATGGCAAGCCGGGGAGTTTTTCGGGCTGCGTGGGATTTTTTCGGAGCAGGACGCCAGTACGTTAGGTGGTGTAGAGCTGCTGAGCTGCCAGCCAGGCTGCCTGCTCAGTTTTCCCTCTGTGTGTGGACGGTGTCACCGGGACAGGGTTTTCTTAGTGCTTCTGAGTTTTGCCGACCGTTGGAAAATGATTGTTTAGCCACTTTCCTCACCAGAAAGCAACGCGTGTTGCTCCCTACGTGTGCTCCTGCTGCTTTCGAAGGGCCGTGCCGTGTACGCTAAGGAATTACTTGAAAGAAGCAACAGCTTTACTGAGCCTCAAGAGAAAGCGACAAAAAAAAAAAGATTTTCTTTTATTATTTTTACTTTTTAAACTTTGCACTCAGGCTATTTTAGAGGACGATTTTTTGATTTAAATTTTTCACTTCTTTTTTGCCCAGGCAGTCAGCCTTAAATTTGTGAATTCTCTAAAAGTCTTTGAGGTGTTTCAAAACCTCCCAAAGCAGACCGATGTCCCGGCAGGAGAAACTTAGCCTGAAAAATTCACAAGGTGTAGAATGGCATTGAGGGACCCTCTGTCTCTGCCATCATCCTCGGCTTCATCTTTTTATTTCCTCTCTCATTTTGTCCTGAAAAACAAGAAGATGGTTTCAGACAAGTTGGGGTATTCTGATGCTTCGCCTTTAGCGTTCCCCACATCACTTTGCTGCTGGGGACTGAGATACTCCAAATTTAGCCAGAACTGGTTGAACCAGAGCCCTGAGGAAGCACAGGCCAGCGTGCAGTTGGGATCAGTGCAAACTTGCACGGTGTGAGACCCTCACTGGATAAGGCAGGAAGAGGTCTGTAGAGGCTTTGTTAAAAAAAAAAATAATAGTAATAATAATAATACGACACCACAGTGCTTAATGAGCCCAAACCAGAGGCTCATAAAGCTGCTCAACAGCTCCCGCTCTCCCGGCACCAGATTCTTTGGGGTGGGGACAAATTGAAGGATCTTTGCTTTTTTTTCTTTTTTTTTTAAATGCCTTACGATAACGATGCCTCTGAGGGTCCCTGGCGTTGTGCTGTGTAACACTGTGCAGATCAATGGAGGAACACGTCTTAGTGGGACGCCCTTTGGCTGGCTCTGCGGCGCTGGAAGCTGGGGAGGTACCGGGGGTTTACCTGGCAGCCCCTCACGCTGCCCCGAGCACCCCTGGAGAGTTTCACCGGCCGTGGCTGCTGCTGCTAATCAGGGATCACCTTAACACTGCGGGGCCCTCCCCGTGCCCTCACGGGTCCTCTCGTTGCACAAAAATTCACCAAACAGCGAAATGCAAAAAAAAAGCGTTTCCAGCCCTGCGAGGAGGGGTGGGCAGGGAAGCAGAACATTGCCCTCCCGCCCCCTCCTTGGTTCTCCGAGGCCTTTGTTTTCTTAGAAATGCCGCCCTTTCTCACCTTCTGTGTGTGACTACGTAGGGTTTTGTCTTTTGTTCCCCCGCCCCGACGTAGATTTTGGGTGCAGATTCCTTTCTCCTGTGCAAGTGTGTGCAGATGTTGGTAGAGTTGTATGGTGTTTACGTAGAAATACTTAGTACGTCTCTATTGTACACATATAGAAATTCCTGTGTTTTATGTTTGTATGGCTCTATACTGTACATAGCATATATACTTGAGCAATATAGCTTAATATATACTGCGTGAGTACCTGTGTGTATACTCCTGGCACACGCTCCCTGTGTGTGAAATATATATATGTCGTAAGCGCTGTATACACACATTTATTCACCATATATTTTTAATTCAAGTATATAGGCAATATGAATACTTTGTTACGCTCTCGGAATCGCTCTGCACGGTGTTAGGGAAGAGCGGGAGCGAAGCTGAGCCGGAGCACAGCTCTGGCTCCTCTGCTTGCCGTGAGCAGGCAGAGACCAGACCCCCACGGCAGCGGGTTCTCTTCTTCTGGTCCTCTTCGGTTTGGTGCCTCGAGCACAGAGACCGTAGGCAAGTTGCTCCTTTTTCTTTATATTTATACATTTGTTGCTGCCCCTAAATTGCTCCAGCCTGTAGGTCGTGAGGGTTCATTTGCAAAGTGCCTGCCCGGACCCTATATGGGAGGTTTACAACGGGGCTTCCAGTTCCTGCAAGCACCAACCCAGTGCCGGTGCCGCCTGCCTTGCGCCAACCAAGACTGGCTCTGGGTGCTGGCCTCAGGAGCATCTCCTGGACCTCCTGTATCTCCTACCCACAAGCTCCTCAGGATGGCCTGGGCTTGGTGCCAGGTCTCCTCCAGAGCCAACTTGTGGTCACCTACCCCAGCCGCTCCGCGTGAGGCTGTGGGTCCTTTCTACGGGTGCGTCGTTTCCTGGTGGATGTGTCTGTTGGTGGCTTGGTGGCCAGAAGGCAACCCATGGCTTGCTCAGAGCTCTGCTGTTTCTTGTGAAACTCACTTTTGTCGGCCTATGTGGAGCCTAAATCAGTGGGTTATTTTTAAGTGGGTGATAGTGTTGGAGGGTCTTTTCCTGTTAAATGTAGGAGAGGCTGCTTGAACCTGGTCATTGGACACGTGTGCTCTTTGCATCTCGTCGTTGGGAGTTTCCTGCTGACCAGAAGTGCTGCTAGGGCCTGGATGGGGAAAGGTTTTTACCCAAAACATCCTTATTTTGATATTTCGATTACACTTCACCAACTGCAGCCTTGCAGCTGCCCTGTCAGCGCTTTCAGGTTGCTGATTTTCAGTCTGCCCCGTGAATGCCTCCCTGGGTAGATTTGTGCAGCCTTCTGTCTCTTTTCAGACACTGAAGTCAGTTTGATTTGCAGTCGATAGAATTTCTGAAATACTCTTCTGTAAGTGGCCTGCATTCCTCTCCCTTGCAGAGGGAGACTTACTGGGAGGATTTGGCTTTGCTGGAGCGCAGAGATCGTGGCACCTGCAATGGGTACATTAAGCCTTGGTGGCAGTGCCATTGCTGAAGAGCACTCATCATATAAACATCAGCTGCTGCTTCCAGCTGTATTTTTAACTCCAAGCTCAGTGTGTTACCTTTCCCAGGGGCACGGGTAGGGAATGATCTCGGTCAGAGGTGAATCAACCCCCGTCTCTAACAACAGACTCTTTGTGAGATTCTAAATGTCACTGAGCACTGCTTTGCTCTTTTAAGTTGTGCTGTGCGGAGCAGGCATGGGGGGGTTTCAGTCCTGACGCTTGGAAGAAAATGTTCCTGGAAGGTCCTGGTTGTTTTAACTAAGAAAGCATCCGACAGCAATTTATCAGGTTTAATTTTTCTGAAGTATGAAGTTTTGTCCTGCAGATGCTGGGAGAGAAAGAAGGCACAGCACAGGGCGTGTGTGCCAGAGGAGATCTCTCAGGCTCCCAGTGAGCCCCCAGTTGTCCTCACTTGATGCCCTCAGCAGCGTCAGAACACCTGAGAGAAGCAAGGCAGAAGCAGCTCTGCCCAGGGGCTGCGCTGCCGTGCGTGAGGGATTTGCGGGGGCTGGGTTTGCCATCCCCGGGCACCAGCTCCTGGCATGTTCTGGCAACTGCTGCCCTGCCTGGAGACCTGCTGCCTGACACTGCGTCCTTGGGGTGAGGGTTTAATAGAGTGTGACCCTGACATCCCCTGAAGGTAGGGAAGCTGTTTGGCACCTTGGAGGCGAAATTGCTTGTGTTTGCTCAGAGCCTGGCTCTGAGAAGTCGTTTCCCATCTTTTCTTAGCTTTGCTGTACAGTGCTTGAGGTTTCTTCTTTTACAAAGGGGAGTAACCTCCCTGGTGTAAGTACCGCAGCCGTTACTGCCCCGCTGCAGGGGGGCAGGGCTTTGTTCCCTCTTGTCTTGCAGCAGCCACAGTGTTGGCTCCGGCTTCTCTGCTCCCGTGGGCATCCCTGTCCCCATCTCGGCAGCTTCCCACACGTCTCCGTGGTGTGGCACTAAGGGGTCTGTGGAGGTCCCTGTAGGTGGACAGGCGTGGAAAGGCCAGAGGGCAGGTGGGGAGAGCTGGAGAACCAAGTAATGACACAGAATCTTTTTTCTTTCTTTTAGTTCTACAAATACAAAGAAAGATAGGCAGCTTTGCTCGTTGTTGTTGTGAACACAAAAGGATTTTCATTCTTCCTTTTCCTCTTTGAATCCAACAGACCTTTTCCCCGTGCCCGGCCACCCCACACAGCCCAGCGATCCAGTTGGACATCCATTTGTCTCGGTAGCACCATCCCAGCAAGGGTGGCACGAGCCCTCCCAAACCCCCAGTATTCAGAAAATCTTCCGATGCTCAACCTCACCTTGGGGGGAACCTCCAGGAGTCACTTGGAGGTCACGGTGGTGTCAGGCACTGGGTAGAGGGTTCAGTCACATCCCTCTGGTTTTTGCCATCCAGGTACCCACACGGAGAGCACCAGGGCATTCAAACTCCCTATTTAGAGGACAGTGACTTGAGTAGAAGATGCCAGGTCCTGTGTTGGTGCAGTTAGTGCTCAGTGAGAGCAGATGTTCTGTCCTGGCACTGGATAATTGGTGGGTTTTGGTAGTGACAAGGGAGAAATTCTTCCTTCAGCCCAAGGCTGAGCGTTGGCTGCTGGCTCCCGAGCGAGGGCGTCTCAGAGCCGCATTCAGTGATGGACAAGAAGTCATTTTCTGATGA
Organism: Baryphthengus martii; assembly: GCA_013396935.1. Taxonomy (NCBI): domain Eukaryota; kingdom Metazoa; phylum Chordata; class Aves; order Coraciiformes; family Momotidae; genus Baryphthengus; species Baryphthengus martii. The sequence continues at coordinate 48,956 of VWZK01016850.1, read as the reverse complement.
AGGTATCTTTTCTTTCTGTTACTATGACTAGTGTGGACATCTCCAGGAAGCAGCTTAAGGCATCTCATTTACCTGTTCCAGTCCTGCCTGCGAACTTCGGGTTGGATTGAACTTTTATTACCTGCTAGAGAGTCAAACCCAGTCAGCACTTGCCAAACATGTTTTATAGCGTGTGCGGGGGTGTGTTTACGTTGGCCGAGATGGGCACAGCTGTGTCCAGATTAAGATACCTTCTTCCCATAAGCACATCTGTCTGTCTGTCTGTCCGTACTCTGTGTGGACTGTATTGGTCGGGCCAGCAACACCTGTCAGGCATCCTGCCAGCATCCCCGGCAAGGGTTGTGGGACCTTCCCAGGATGCCTGGGAGGGAAACATTCACAGAACCCCAGCATAGTGGGGGTTGGAAGGGGCCTCTGGAGCTCCTCTGGTGCCACCTCCCTGCTCCAGCAGGGTCACCCAGAGCAGGGGGCCCAGCAGCGCAGTGTCCAGGTGGGTTTGGAATCTCTCCAGAGAAGGAGACTCCACAGCCTCTCTGGGCAGCCTGGGCCAGGCTCCAACCCCCTCCCACCAAAGAAGTTTCTCCTCCTGCTCCGAGGGAACCTCCTGGGTTCCAGCTGGTGCCCGGTGCCCCTTGTCCTGGTGCTGGGCACCCCTGAGCAGAGTCTGGCCCCAGCCTCTCGCCCCCCGGGGGCCCTTGAGCTCTTGCTCAACATTGATCAGCTCCCCTCTGGGGCTGCTCTTCTCCAGCTGAACAGCCCCAGGGCTCTCAGCCTTTCCTGGCCACACAGATGCTCCAGGCCCCTCAGCAGCTTCAGAGCCCTAAGCTCGACTGTGAATCTTGAGTTATTCTGCTGTCCCCTGTTTTCCATCCCTCGGCCTCCTTCTTCATTTAATCATCATGAAGCACAGCTCGGTTGAAATACCAGCTCTAGTTAGCACAGGTGAAGAGAAAGATTCTGCAGCACGGGCCGTGCACTGAAGGCTGCTGAGCCAGTCCTGGCTGTAGCAGCCATAGCCCTGCAGAAGCTCTGGTGAGCCTGGAGCAAGGCACAGACCCTGTTCTGAGCAGGGGAAATAAATGAAGTATGTATCAAACAATATATATATTAATTTTAGCGTGTGAATGTGCAGAAAAACATACCTCTTTGGAACATAGAAAGCCAAGATGGCCTTTTCTTGGTCTCTCTAGACAGCAACAGCCATTTCTCCTTTGGGTTGGGAAGATAATTTGTGTATTGAAGCCTAGGACTGAATGTTACCGTGTAATTGCAGGTGATGTGTAATCGCTTCTCCCTGCTCTGTAGTTCCCTTGCAGAGGTGACCTGCCCTGGGTTTGGTGAGGACCCAACTGTGAGGGAGCACAAACCCCAGGGAGCCCATTCCAGACGAAATCCCAGAGGTTTTGTGGCCACGCACCCCCTCCCCTGGCCACCCGGCTCTGGTGTGGCCACAGCTGCCCAGCTCAGCACCGCCCGGCCGTGAGCGGGGTGCTGGGGCTGCAAACCTGCTGCTCCATCCCCTGGGCTCCACTGCGGGGTTGGTTTCATCCTTTTTTAAGCTTCCTGTAGAATTTTGTAAATGAAGCACGGGTGGATTTTGGATCAGTGATGGACGGACTTGCCCAGCAGGAACCTGCAGAATTGAAATCTCTGAGAGCGGAGCGGGAGCTCTTTGCTCCCCTCTGTCCCAGCTCTGGCCTTTGTCGCAGGAATGCTGCTCAGCTGCTGAGTGTCCCTCTCTTGGCAGACCCCGCAGTTTTACCGCTGTCCTCTCAACCCTAAAAGGTGATGCTCAGAAAGGGCTCCCTTCACCCTTCAGCGTCGGGGGCTGGTTGCTTTTTTCCTCCTCGTGTGGATGTGGCAGGGGCCATGTCTCTCTCTCGCACGGCACCGTTGGGAAGATGCCATCGGAGGCTGGCTGTAGGTTGGGGGTCCCCCTGCTCCACCCAGCTTTCTGCTGCTATATCAGCATCTTGAGGCTTTGAAACCAACTTTCTGCCATTAGAGTAATAAACTTTTCCTTCATTCCCAAACGATTTCTACCAGCTCCTTTTAACTTGAAAAAACAGTTTTCCAGGTACCTGATTCCCTGGCCCTTGTGGGAATGCATCTGGAAGCCCCCCACTTGCCGGGGTGGCCGCTGTGAGCACTAGAGCTCCTTCAGGCCCTGAAAGAGGCAGATCGGCCCCTTTTGCTGCTGAATCGGGCGGGAGCAGCCGGGCTCAGGCTGCTCCGGGAGCAGGTCGCATGGGGAATACCACCCCAGCGGATGGACCCACCTCACCCTCCGTGTCCTCGCTGCCAGCAGAGTCATTCCCATCAGCTGGAAGGGGACGTGGAGGGAATTTCCTTTCTGCTGAGGAAACCCAGTTAGTGGTCAGTGGGAAGAGTGAAAGAGCGTTTGCCGGGTGGGAAGCTGAAGGAAGGGGCGAGGAGAGGTGTGCATGGGGCGAAGGAGAAGAACCTCACAGCTGGTTGGTGTAGTCGTTTCTTGTAATTATTAAGGCCAGCCTTGTGATTTATTTTTTTTAATATTTGATATCACTGTAATTACCTAGAGAGCTGGCCCTGATGCTGCAGCTGTAGGACCTGCAGCCCTTGCTGGGGTGGCGTGGCCAGCGGGCAGGAATGACCTGCACAGGGACCCCTCCAGCACAGCGCGGCCCCCGGGCTCGGGCTGCGTGGGGCTCTCCCATCCGGCCGTGCCGTGGGCAGTTTGGAACTGGTCCTGTTGTGGAAGAAATCACTGAATTTGGAGCATTTCCTTCTGGGAGCGTTCTCCCTCGCAGCGTGTGTGCCTGTGGGTGCTGCTGAGCGGGGACCAGCCCTGCGCTGGCGCTTTGAGTGGGAGATTCCGTGGATGAAAGGGATGGTTCCGCAGGAGGAGCGCCCAGATTTTCTTTGACCATTCGGAACAGACACTGTCTGCTCTGACTTGATGACCTCAGCCTTTAGTTTTATCATAGAATTAAGAAATGAGTCATGCCCTTGCTCTCCTCCAGCCCCTGCCCGCCGGGGTCCCCTCTCTCCCAGCCCCAGGTGCCCGACCCGCTCTGTCTGTTCTTCCTTCCTCTAGATTTTTATTTGCTCTGCATTTGTGACCTGCTCCGATCGCGGGAGGGGAACCGAGGAGCACGTGGGTGTTCCTGGGGCCGGGGGCTGGGGTGCTGAGATGCTGGGAGAGTCCGGTTGTGCTGGAGCCGGGGCTGCCCTCGCCTCTCGCCCAAAATCCTCCCTGACACTGCTGCTAAAAATAATCCTGTGCTCCGATGGCCGTTGGTAGCAGGGGTGTGAGAACTGCCTTGGAGCATCGTTAGTGCCCAGACCAGGACCTGGTGATGCAGAGGGTGATGGCACTGGCCTGCCTCTTGCCAGGGCTGTGCTCAGTGTCACAGCCAGAGTGGTCCTGTTCCCTGTCCCCGCTGCCTGTGGCTGGGTCACTCCTCCCATCATTCCTTCCCTGTGTGTGGGCTGCAGGATTTGAGGTTCATGAGGCACAAAGCTGAGGAGGGGGCCGTTTGTTGTTAACACCACGTTTTAACAGCCATGCTTTCTGCCGGCACGTCCTTCTCCTCCATGCTGCCGGGGATGGGGACGGTGAAGGGACGTTCGTCCTCCCGAGCCGAGCGGTCAGATGGCCTCAGCTCTTGGGGCAGGCAGGGGAGAAGGAGGCTGCCGGGCAGTGACTCACAGCACCATCCAGCTTTGGATACTCCCACGCAACCTTTGGAAGAGCCTGTCTCCTGGCTCTCCACTAACTGCCCAGGCAGCCCTCTCCCCTTGTTTTCACAAAAATTAGCAGGGGTGATGATCTCGGTGTGTGAACACGCTCACCCGCTCCCACCACCGAGCTGTGCCAGCAGGTCCTGGTGCTGCTGGGATTTGGGGTCTCCTCGGTGCCGCCGTACCCTGGGAACACGCTCTGGATCTGCAGCCCCACCTCACAGCCGTGTCCGGCCGCGGCCCTGTTGGTTGTCTCCTGCTCTTTGGGAGGACCTGGGAGGGAGCATCACATGGAGGGAGCCTCATTAGTGCTTAGGGAGGTGTTTAGTTTGGTTCCTCTGGGCTAGAAGGTGGCGAGCGGTTGCTCTGTGGAGTCACAGTGCAGGTTGATGCCGTAACTCCACTGCCCTGGGTACGTTCGGAGCTGGACAGGTTGGAGTCAGCCCTTCCCACGACCGTGGTGCAGCCCCATTTTGTTAGTGGCTAAACTGGCTTGAGCAAGACTAAGCATTTCTCTCTTTTTTTGGACTTGAGAAGGAGCCCGGGTTCTCCCCAGATGCCCAGGGTGGCCGTAGCATTAACCCAAATTTCTACAACTGCCAAGCGAGCAGAGAGGCTCCTGGTGCAGCGACTGCCTGGCTCGGACCAGGCTCTGCCCCTCTGCTCCCTGGCTGCTTGGAATGGCCCTGCTGGGCAGCCCGGGGAGGAAACACAACCCTTTGGAACCTTCTTACAAAAGGTTATTGATGTATCATTTGCTCTGTAAGTGAAATAACCACTTCTGGCCTCAGACACCCACCAGACTGACTGAAATCAGGCTGGGGACGTGGGCAGCTCTGGGCACCCAGACCTCCTGCAGCCCCTCCTTGGTCTCACCTCTCTCAGAAACCCCACGGGAGTCTTTCCTTTGGTGGTGGCGCAAAAAAATGTGATTTTTTTTTTTTTTTTTCCCCCTTTAATTACCAGACTAATGCAAAACTGACTGAGGGGAGGTGGCCCGTGCTGCACCCTCTGCTCGTGGGGCGGCTGCTGGTGCCGGCTGCGCACGGCGGGGACGGGCTCCCCGTGAGCGGGCAGCAGTTGGGAGGCACAGAGCATAAGGGGGGACCCAAAGTGTCGGTGGCCTTCGTGTCGGCCCCTGTGCCAGGGGGATGTTACACCCTGGGGCCAAGGGAGCGGTGGCAGCAGCTGAGGATCGTGCTCTGGGCACGAGTGTGGAGCTGAGAAGTGGACGCTTTGCTTTCCCAGCGAGTGCACACGCTTCTTTTCTTTGCTGGTCTTATGCTGAAAAGCTGAGATTTATGTACTGTATGGGGAAAAAAAACAACAACAAAAAAAAACCACAACAAAAAAGAAAAAAAGAAGGAAAAAAAAAAAAAAAGAAAAAAAATCCTAATGTTCCAAAATAAATGACAGTATATTTTGTACTTTGTAAAGTGTTAATTAAAATGAAAAAGAATAAAAAGTGAAACATACGCTGTCTGCTTTTGTACTGATCAAACTGATGAAAATAAAGCAGAGCTTGGCATTGTCTATAAGATGTAGCTCATTTTTGTCACCTGTGACCACCCTTGGCCTTACTCCCACCAGCGCCCTTGGCCTCCGTACACCCCTTTAGGAAGGTCAGCAGGCGTCCCCGAGGCGCTCCGGTGTCACCGACCTGTCACCGGGTGTATTTTACCCACTAGGGATGGTTCCTGCCACCATCCTCCATCCTGCAGCTGTTCTCTGGGACCATCCTTGTTCCTTACAACAAATCATCGGTGGGATTCACCAAATCACTGAATGTTCGGGGTTGGAAGGGACCTCGAANNNGCGAGGGCGCATTGTTGGCTCATGGACATCCTCTTGTCCACCAGGACTCCCAGCTCTTTTTCCCCAGAGCCGCTCTCCAGCAGCTCAGGCCCCAACCTGTACTGATCCAGAGGGTTGTTCTTCCCCAGATGCAGAACTTTACACTTGCTCTTCTTGAATTGCATTAAATTTCTCCCCGCCCAGCTCTCCAGCCTGTCCAGGTCCCGCTGGATGGCAGCACAGCCCTCCAGCCTGTCAGCCACTCCTCCCAGTTTTGTATCATCAGCAAACTTGCTGAGGGTCCCCTCCATCCCCTCGTCCAGGTCACTGATGAAAATATTAAACAGCATTGGACCCAGTACCGACCCCTGGGGGACACCACCAGTCAGAGGCCACCAGCTGGAGTCTGCTCCACTGACCACAACTCGCTGGGCTCTGTCCTCTTGATATATTTGCTAGACACAGTTTTACCTGCTCCCAGAAGGGCTGAGGCGACTGGGAGCCTGGAGAGCCCCAGCAGAGACCCCAGGGGGGCATCCCCAGCGCCCTGCAGCCCAGCAGGGGTGGGCAGGGATGGCATCTCCTCATGGGATGTTTTAGGGTGGGCGCTGCTGGGTGCTGGCCGAGCCTGGGTCAGCTGCGCAGGGCTGTGGCCACGCGCTTCTCGGCAAGCGGGGGCGGAAGAGTGCAAGAAAACACGGTGAAATTAGATGTAGCATCACTCCTATCAGAGCTGTAACAATTTATGCTGGATGTTTAAAGAGAAGCAGCTCATCTACATAAACTGTGGTCAAGAAAGCTCTCTTTAACAGTGTAACCCGTGAACTGTGGTCAAGAAAAGTATCTTTAGCATCGTGCGAGCCATTGTTGACTCCTCTGGTCGCGTAGAAGAGCTTTCATGTAAGGCTTGAAGGCTGGCATTGCAAGTCTGGAAAGCAGCCTTAATGCAGCGCGTTGCCTCGAGACTTTAATACATTAAAAATAAAAATAAAGACTCACTGCTGTACAATCCGGCTGCCTTCAGCCACCTGCAAAAGCAAGTGGAGCCTGGAGATAAACAGGCAGGATTTTGGCTGTTAAACTGGTGCCCAGAACCCCCAAGACACTGCCCAGACTGAGAGGTTTTAGTGGTAGGCTTTTCACTTTACCTGCCCAGCTCATGCTCTTGTGCAGGAGGTGCTGGGGCATTTGGGTGGCATTTTGCACAGCCCTGTGCAAAAAAAAAGTGCTGCAAAAATAGCTTCTGATGAGTCATGCCGAAGTAATATTATTCCAGGAGTATTTGGAATGCTCCAGGCTAATTATTAGTTCTCTGAGTCATTTGTTTTTGAAGGATCCTGTAGAGAAAACGAGTTTGCTGTAATGGAGCAGGTGCCTAAAATAACCTCGGTTTTCTGGGCTCTCATGGCTTTTAGCCCCAGTTTGGTGCCAGCCAAGCCCAGCCTGGCTGGGGAGGGGGCTCTCAGGGCAGCCAAGGAGCCATGGCAGGGCCCACTCACCTTCAGGGAATTGCCCCCAGCCCCTCAGAATGGTGGGATTTGGACAAACATCTCACAACCCCTCCCTCCTGCCACCCTGCTTGGGTACCAGTGGGCTCGGAGCTGGACGTATGTGTACACGGAGACCGGCTTCTCCCAAAGCTCTCCAGGCTATTTTAAGCCAAACTCGTCAGCATGGTGGTGTTTGGAGGGCGAATTACTCTTGCTAATCAATGCAAAAAAATCAAGTGGGTGATTTTAGTTCTAATTTGAGCTACTCCCCGTGTGCATCCCTGGCCTGTACCCCCCCTCACTGCAGGTATATTTAGGGATGCAGGTATATTTAGGGATGCAGGTATATTATTTGGGGCTGGTTACTTCGTCGTATTTTGAAGGACAAAGCGATGCGACGTCACCTTCCAGTGCATCCCTGTAACACCCTGGGGTCATTACATCCCAGTCCCGGCCCATCGGTCACTGGAGTCGGAATAAACTCCTCAGATTGTGGCTGCCTTTGAGAGGTGAGGGGCAGGGGCGATGGAAGAGGGTGTATTTACTTTCCTATATGCCAAATCTTCTTTTCTAAACTAAAACCTTTCTCTGGGTTATTTCCTAGATCAAGCTCAGTTCAGGGGAGGGTGCTGCTACAGGAATACTCTTGGTTAGGGCCCAGCACAGGCATTTTCATCCACATGCTCAGATTTTTCTTAGCTCCAAAAGCCCACCCACCAATCTCCAAAGACATTTGGCCCCAGCTCGTCCCCTCTCTCTCTATGTTCTCCAATTTGCAACCTGCTCTTTGCAACCACGCTGACTTGGGCTGGCCCCACAGGGAGCAGAAGGTGCCGCCCAGTGGGGAGGGAAGGATCTGAAGGGGGGGGGGGGTGGGGTGAGCTGAGGCAAGTGGGTGCCACACGGGACTGACACCAGCTCAGAGGTGGGCTCCCGCTTCCTCTGCATCTCCCCATCCAGGCCGAGCTGCGGAGCATCAGATGGGCGGCAGGGGGTGGGGGTGTCATGCAACATGCTTCCCAGCCACAGCCCTCCCCAGGTCCTCCCTGCTCCACCTGCCTACTGGGAGAATCGACCCCAGGGGCACTATTGGGTGGCTCAGAGGGTTTCTTTCAGATGGAGAGGGTGGCAGCTACACCCCACGGGGCTGGACAGACGGGTACCATTTGGGCTTTGCTCAACCGCAGCCAAACAGCACACTGGCCAAACACCCTCCTCCCCGTGACTGCCGTTTGCCAGGGCCACGGGGGCTTCGGTTTGCTTGGCACGTGATGCTGGAGGCTCGCTGGGAGCAGAGGGATGCTTTAGCACACCTTGGGATTGCAGGATTCCACCCTAGAGGGTGGGATGGCCACCCAGCCTGCCCAGCCCTCACACAGTCCCCCTACCGCTGCCATTCGGTGCAGAGGGCCGCTGGGCCTGCACACACCAACCTTCTGCCACCTGCACGGCAATATTCACAGTACGATGCCAGCAATGGGAAAACACGGCATTGCGGCCAACGTTATGGCGCTGAGGAACCTTCTGCCCCACAGACTTCGGCAACCAGAGGAAAAGTGGCTCAGCTGTAGCCCAGCAGAGCTGTCCCTGCACTGCTGGGATCCTGCCGGTACGAGAGCCCAGCGTGATGAGCTACCTGGGAACTGCAGCCCAGGTAACCACGAGCTCAGCACTTGAAGCGCTGGTGTTGGCCTTGGTGGGGGGGACTCTCAGGTGACACCTGACTGTGCAAGTGGTGCGAGATGCTCTAATAATGCAAGAACTGCGGCCACGGCTGGGCTAACGGCTCTGGACACGCTCTAGTCCAATCTCATGGGTCAGATCATTTCAGCAATGCCCACTTGTGTTGGGTGGCCAGGTTTTGGTAGCAGGGTGTGGTTTCTGTGAGACGACACCAAGAGCTGCCCCCATGCGGGGCAGAGACAGCTCCACCCAGCTCCAAGACAGACCCATCTCTGACCAAGGCCAAACCCATCAGCAACAGCGGCAACGCCTCCGTGAAAATGTATTTAAGAAGAGGGGAAACTGTTGGGCAACAGCAGCAGGGAGAGGAGTGAGAATGTGAGAAACACCAAGGACAGTGAAGAAGGAGAGGGAGGAGGTAGAAAAGCAGGAATGAGGTTAAGCCTGGGAAACCATGGGGGTGAGGAAAAGGTGGGTTTAGATTTCTAGAGTCATCATTATCCTGCTGTCTCATTGGCAAGAAATCAATTTCCCCGAGTCCAGCCTGTTTCACCCATGATGGTAACTGGTGGGGGATCTCCCGACCTTTTCATCATATTTTCTCCTGGCCTCTTGATGGAGCCAAGGGTGACAGAGCAGCTTGGTGGGCGTCTGGCTGAGGTCACGCCCCCACAGCAGCGTCACCCAAGCGAGGGTGAGTGCCAGTGCTCCCCAGGCCGCAGGCTCTGCCGCTAACCCTGCTGCTGCCCGAACACCCACAGCCAGTGCAGGGAAAACGCAAACCCTCCCGCTGCGTCAGGCCACACAACGCTTCTCGTTTGGGCCGAGGACCTTGCCGGCAGCTCATCGACACAGATTTTCCAATTTATGGCACAGCAAGACCGCGGCACAACCAGGCACGACCCGGCACCAACTCTGAGCCCAGCTCAGCACCATCAGCACTCGCCAGCTGGCCCACACGGCCTCCTCCAACAGCCGCGGCCACAGAGGGAACTGTTCCTATCACCGTCCTTACCGTGGGTTTTTACAGTTGTTTGCAGTACTTTAATAAGCTTCCTCACGGCAAAAGGGCAGAGCTGCTCCCCTGCGGCCAGTGAGGCACCTTTGGGCAGCTCAGGCTGCTCGAGCCAGGTATAGATTAAAGCGAACGGAAGGGGAACGCTCAGCGGTGAAGGGGCTGCCACCATTTAAGGGCAGCTTTCTGCTCCTTCGGCCTCAGCCCACCCCAGGGACACGTTACCCAGGACCGTCAGTAACACCTCACAGAGCTGGCTCTGTTGCTGTGCCTCATCTCACCTGCCCTGCACTTCATGCAAAGCCCTTCGAGACGTCAAGATGTGACACCCTTACTCTAGTTTCGGTAGTGACACAACTGATCGGATACAGAACTTCAGTTAATGGAGCCAAAACGTGAGTACGTGGTGTGCCCTGGGTCCGTGGTGTGCCCTGGGTCCGTGGTGTGCCCTGGGTCCGTGGACACAGCACTGGCCTACAACGGGATCGGCCCAGCAGGTGCCGAGGCGCCTCAGCTGACAGAAGGTTTCCCATCACATCGCTGTGAACTGAAATGCTTCAGTTTAAATGCAGAGCACAAGACACCGACTACTGATGAAGACTTAGTGATCACTTTATTAAAAACATATTAGTCCGGATTTTGCCAAAATAATTTATAGAGGTATCCCACGCAGAGAGAAATGATACAGCTCGGGCCTCACCTCTGGAGTATTCCACAGGATGCAGCGAGATGTGAACCTGGAGCAGGTAGAGCTGCTGCATCCCAGCTCCACCAGCTCAGGGTGTCCTAAAGGCACTCATCACAACTTCTCTGCTAAGAAGGGACCGAGAAACAAGGTTTTGCGTGCTGCCCATCAACCCCTTCCCCTGCTCGGCACTACCGGAAAGCCCGGCAAACTTCTAAGGGCTCTGTCACCAAGAGCCACCACAGCCCTGAAGAGATGAAAAGTGCAGGGACTGCCCCCAAACACCAAAGGCAGTGGTTTGTGATCAGAATACGACGACAAGAGAACCTGATGAGCTCACGTCCACAACCGCAGGTAGCTGAGGGCGCCCCGTTTCCAGGCTGCCTCCACAAGCAGCCCAGGCTGTCCCTCCAGCACCAGGGCAGCGCTGCCAGCCTGCCATCCGTCTCCCTGTGCTCTCTGATTTCCCAGCGCTCTCTCCTGCCAACACACTCTCGCTCTTCCACTTTACCCATCGTGTTCCTGGGGTGTTCGGTTCAGAGCCCCGGCAGGAGCACAGCCCTGTCTCCAGGCCACCAGCCACACGTCCAGCTTCTGCATCAGCAGCAGCCTGGCAGAGAGTAGCCGGTGGTGGACTCTGAGGATGGCAGTGCTGGACTCCGACAGACAGCATCACTCTTCTTCTGCATAAAAAATAGTTATACAAAAAAACCAAACAACCACAAAACCTTTCCCTTGAGAAACAGTGTCAGCCCAACACTGACACCCTACGGCTGGTGGCAGGGAAAGTGTCCAGAAAGGAGTGTCCTGTGTGACAGATCTCATCTTGTGCTAGTCTTCCCTAAGGGAGACGTTCTTCATCCTTAGGCAGGGGGACTCATCCAGCTGTGAGCTGGGCCTCAGACTCTTTGGGAGCTCATCAGAGAAATCCAGTCTCCCCAGGGACTGTCCTTTGCCCCTGCAGCCAGGCCGGAGAGGTCAAGGATGAAAAGATGACAAGACACCTGGACAGCACTACGGCCGTCTCTGCTCACCGTCTCTTGCTCAGCTTCATGGAATGAGTCTTCCTCTCCAAGAAGCTCATCACCAAGTCCTCCCATCTTCTTAGCACAGCGCCGAGCGAGGCCCAGCAACACCCCTAGGTGAAGGACTTCGCCAGGCTTACCATGTGATCAACTCCACACGCAACATCCACCACCTCACCGGGCAGGGTCACCTGCAGCAGGCACACAAGAGCAGGTTGTTGCTCACAGCCGGTACTTTGCACCTGATATTCCCTATTTCTCAGCCTCCTTCTGCTTAACACACCAACCGGTTTCACAGGGACGTGTATCAGTGAAAGTGCCATCTCCAGAACCCAGAGAGAGCACCAGATGTGCTCGTGCGGGGAGCTCTGAAATGTTCCCCCTCCTCCCCCAGAGGAGCACATGAACCTCTGGAAGGACAGCAAGAGAGGGCTCACAGGCAGACAGGGAGGAGACTGCAGCCTCAGCAGCCGAACAGCGCGTCACGCCGACAGCAGGAAGAGGATCTGCCCGAGCACCACGAGGATTTGCCTCTTCTCTCATCAGCAAGGACGGGGACGAGGCGCAAGCTGAACTCAGCCTGAGGCAGCTCTCGCTCTGGTGTGAAGCAGATCCGGCTGCCTCACCAGTGTAGCTACAGCTCCTGCACTTCAAGCTGACATCAAGGACAGCAGGGGCTACAAACACGTTTCCCCCTGAGACAAGAGGTGGGCTGGCTGGTGCTAGGGCAGGAGCTCACCAGCAGGGTCCTGCTGACTGCCCTCACTTTGGTGCATCACCATAGCAGTGTCAGGAGCTGGCTGCTGGTGGGAGCAGAACCCTCCAGTCCACACTTAGGGAAACCTGGAGGTGCCCCACTCGGTGAGTTCAGAAACTCCACTCAGCCACAGCCGTGCCGGTTTAGGCAAATGCTCCAGAGTTGCTCCCTTTTTGTTCATTTTTAAGAGGAGAACATGTGCTAAAGAAATGCATCCACTGCAAGTTCAGACACAGGGAAAGGGACTTCAGGGTGGTCCAACTGATTGCCTCCCTCCTCTCCTACTTGGCCTCCATGGAGCCTGGGAACATCTGGTAGGCCGAGTGCTGAACTCCAGAGCCAAAGACTCTCCTACACCCACAGAGTCTGGCTCTCGGAGCCAGCCGAGAGAAGGGAGTGGAACTGGAAGCGTTGCAAAACAGCTATGAAAACAGTTCCGTGGCTGAGAACTCCTACTGCAAGTACACAGGCAGCCCAGTGACCACCACCACTGCTGCTTGACTTGGAAGAGGAGCAGGGGAAGGAAGCCCACTGCTGTGTGGACCTGCTGCCATGATGGTCTGACCACCACGACCAAAGCATTCACCTAATTTAGATGTGCAGTGCAAGCCTTTTGGGTCACAGGTGACCAACTGGTGGTTTTCTTTGCAGCACGTACAAAAGCAAAGTGCAGGTTCGAAGGGAAGAAGCAGTCAGGAGAAGCAGGTAGAAGACTATGGACAGGAGGGAGATAACTGTTCAGATGTGGTAGCTCAGCACCAGCCGTGGCTTTGGGATCTGAAAATCGACTGAAATAGCAGACTAACAAATGTACCGAACACCTCCATCCCTAAGCGGGCTACACAAGGACCCCTGGAAAACAAAGCAGTTCCACAGTTATCTCAGACTTCTATTTCTTTCAAAATTACTCAACAAAACTACGTTTCTTGCCCTCAGGGTAACAAAGGCTACCTAAAGAATATACTCTTGGCCTTACTACAACCATGCTTACCCTCCATGGGAAATACTGGTCTTCCATCCTTCCAATTCCCAGGCACCCTCTCAGATTCTTGCCCCATACAAACAGCTCTCCTCTGTCTATACAGCAGAAGAAAAAAGAAGAGTAAAATAGGGCAGAGTCATTAAAAAAGAAGAATTCTATTTGTGATGCTGGCATGTGTGGCTACAGTGCTTCTGGGAGCACAAAGGGTTATGTGTGCAGCATGAAAGCCATCGAGTTGCGCTCCAAGTACAATAAAAGTACTTGTGCTTGGGGAAAGTGATACCTAATGAGCAGGACAAGCTGCAAGTTCTAGGCAAAAGTCTTTGTTTCCCCCTCTTACAACTCTGGCTTTGGAATTTTATTTGAAGAAAATGCACAGGAGAAGAGATTCCAGGGAAGCATTTGTGGTGAAGTGAAACACTGTGCTGGAAGTCAGACAACTGCAGCTGACTGATCCCCATGAGATACCCACACAGCACAGCTAAACAAGGCAGGGAAATCTGCCCCAGGCTGTCACCTGGGGACTGGTTATTCAGCTGCCCAACAGGAGTGGCCTCCTAATGACAACTGAGGAAAAGAAAAAAACTTGTGTTCAACAGAACTGAAGAGTTCCAAGCTCCTCAGCAAAACACGTAGAGCTTGGAAGTGTTCAGACCAGCCCCGCAGCAGAGACAACCAAAACACCACCTACAGCTGAAGTACAATTTGATCAGAACGTGTTTTCCAACGCTTCCTAAATACCAGGGGAGACCAGTGACCAGAGCTGTAACCAGAGTGATGGTGTCGCACACATCACCTCCCCAAGGAGGACTAAGCACGTTGGTACCTCACGCTTTTCGTCAGTAAACTGTTACTTGCACTGTCAAGAGCACGGGTTCTCTGTGCTGCTGCCCTCTGCTGCCCATTTGAAATTAATTTCAAATCTAAAACTTCATTTAAAGGCTGGTCTCAAGTACAGGGGGTGCACCCAGAGTATCCCACCCTTTGTGCAGTTCTTCCCACCTCAGTCAGAAGAGCCAGGAAACCCCGACACTGAGCTCCGACTGGAACTCAGTTTTAGTTTGTTCGTTTCTCACACAAATTCCTGCCGCTTCCAAAGTGGAACTGACTGACTTGTGTCATTCAAGAAAATGAACAAACCTTCCCAGCTTCCCTGTTTGTGGGAAGGTTTTTTTGTTCGCTTTAGAACACCCTCTTAATTAAAGCGTTAAGTGCAGTACCTACGTTAGAAACCACGCTGATATCTGTCCATGTGCTGCCCAACCCTCCTGTTGCATTCCAGTGTGCTTGAAGTTTGAAGACGGGTGTTTGGTGGGTTGTTTTTGCCATTAACTACCAATAACACCATAACGGGACTTCTCCACAACAGCAGGACCAGAAACTTACTTGTAAGTGCCGCAAACTGGCTGAGTCCACAGCGAACGTGAGCAACACGGACGTCCGGGTTGAAGTCTGAGCAGCCAAAAAGGCTGGGTGGGATCATCTCTGGCACTGCTGTCTCCATCAGGTTTGGTCCTTTCCCAAGAATTCCGTATCCCCAGACAAAAACATTCCCTTCTTCTGTATTAGGATAAGAACACATTTGGTAACAAAGTCTGTGCTTGTGAAATTGATGCCATGACCAAGAGTTAATCAGAGCCAAAGGGATATTTTCTTTTCTCCCAGAGCAGTCCAGCACTTTTCAACTACTTAAAATTTGTAAACAATGCATTCCCATCCAAATGCCTTCATGTTTTTTCCCTAAGCTGTGCAAGCAGATCAAGTCGCACAGCCCAAACTTTTCTGGGGAAATAACGCCAACACCGTGCGAGCAGGATAAAATTCTTCAGCTTACTGACTGATGGGACAGAAGTCTCCCAGCTCTCCCTCTGACAGACAGTACTTGCCTGTTTCCAGTAAACAAGGGACTTGCTCCACGATGTTACAACCCACCTACCCCAGGGCCTTGTGAAGAGGAGGACTGTAAATGGAACCGACCCGTTAGCACAGCGTTGCCAGTCCCTCCGCACGCTGCCTCCTTTATCTTCCCAATCTTGAACGGCAAGTGTCTGGGAACGTTCACCTGTTGGGGGTTGTGAGAAGGTTGTTAGAGACAAACTGCAAACTGGATACACATTTTTAACTTGTTGTCCAGTTGGGGTTACGTGCACTGAGCTCCTGAGAGAGACAACCTTTATGGCCCCAGTGACAGAGTGAACGGAAATCCCAACATTATAAAAAAAACCACATGGAATTCATTCAGGCTGAGAGCGTGAACAAAGTGGAAGGAGTAACCCACTGGAGAAGAGGAGACTCAGGGGGCACCTTCTCACTCTCTACAACCACCTGAAGGGAAGTTGTAGTCAGGTGGGGGTCGGGCTCTTCTCCCAGGCAACTGGTGACAGGAGGAGAGGGCACGGCCTGAAGCTGTGCCGGGGGAGGTTTAGGTTGGATATTAGGAAGCACTTCCTCATGGAAAGGGGGATTCAACACTGGAATGGACTGCCCAGGGAAGGGGTGGAGTCGCCATCCCTGGAGGCGTTTAAGGAAAGATTGGCCGTGGCACTTAGTGCCATGGTCTAGTTGATGTTGGGGTGTTAGGTCATAGGCTGGACTTGGTGATCTCAGAGGGCTATTCCAGCCTCAAGAATTCTGTGATTCTGTGGAAAGGCTACACACATGGCAACAGAGCTGGGAGTGCTTAACCTCTCCTCGTAGCCCTGCCTCTCCGTCACACACGACGGCAAAGTCAGTAAGTGAGCACATTTGCCAGCTTTCACAACAGACAAGAAGAAAATCCCTCTTATTTGGTACAGCTCAACACAACAGACACCTACACAGCCCGACACACGTAAACAGTGGCCTTGGATATCACAGGTTACATCCAGCTCTGCTGTTCCACAACAGGGATTTTATCTGTATTGCACCTCAAACTCCTGCTTTACCAAACATTCATCCCCTGCAGACCCCTCTGACCTCCCTCAAGCACCCGGCCAGGAAACTACTCCTCTGTCTTCAGGCCTTACTGGTCTCGGTAGTTAGCCCCACATTAAGGATACATCAGGAGAAGCAGGGGAAACAAAGGTACATATTTTACTAAAGCCATACTAATGTAGCTGTGTGCTAAGTGCAGCTTGAGTATTAATTAACTCCCTGACTCCACTTCCTCCACTAACTGTAAGAGACCATCTGCCTAACCACCTCGTACCACAACGCTTAGTGTCAAGACAGCACTGTACTTCTGTTCCACAGAAACGTGCTCCAAACAACTTTTATCTGTCAGACACCGGGATTTGTTTAGGACTTGGGTGAAAAATTCACCAACACAGAGGTTGATTGGAAGGGACTTTCAAGGATCCATCCGTGTTGAAAGCAGGACCACTCAAAATTCTAGATTAGCCAACCAAAAGTCTAGTTCCTGTCCTGAAACCAGCACGAGCACTCAGGCTGGATCTCAATTTGGTGCAAAGTCCATGGGATGGAGAAAGGAAGACATGGGGTGGACTCTTCCTTTTTAACAGATGAACAAACTGGGCTGAAGTGACACCAGCCTTTGCCTGTCAACAGCGGGAAACACGCTGCCCTGAAGCTGTACGAACGCTTCAGACAGATTGGGTTTGTAAGCACGAGGAAAACCAGCCTGCTAGTGGCCTTACTTTATATTGATCTATACCGGCTGTCAAAAGAACCCAGAGCAGGGAGAAGTGTGTAATTTTTAACTCTGTGTTCAGCAGCTGAACTCAAATCTGTAAAAACACAAAGACAGCCCCAGGCCAACTGACCTGCGTGGTTTCTGTGACACAGGCCAACTGCAAGTATTCCGAATTCCCCCAGCCAAAGACGTCTCCCTCATCTGAAACAGCCAGACAACAGTCCCCATAGGAAGAGACCTGGATAATGTTTACTCCGGCGATGTCACCATGGAGCTTTGTAGGAACACTGGTGATGTCGTTATGCCCTAGACCTGAAAGGAAAAAAAGCAGAGAGATGATGAAGAACTTTTTTCCAGACGCACTTTTAACGCCTACATCAGATCATTTTGTCATGTTACAATCCAAATCACCCTTCCTTCAAAAAAATCTTTCTGTCTGTATCGCTGAACCACCAGCTTCAGTGGCCCAGCAGCGACAAACCCCAGCTCTGCCAGCCAAAGCTACCTCTCTGGAGTACAAAACAACTTTATCCAATGACACCTGGAAACCAGTCTCACCTCTCTGGTCTGCATGGACCAAAGTGTGTGAGAGCAGTACCCAAGCTAGGCAGGTACCCCCCCAGAGATGAAGTTTCACAAACGAACTGCATCCTGTCTTCTGCAGAGAGTCCCAAGTGAGAGCACATGGTGATCAGCTTAGACAACAGCAGGTGAGGTGGCAAAAGGGGCTGGGAAGCAAACACTGCCCAGGACAAAGAGCTGCCAGGAACAGAGGCCAGAATGGAGATGGCAGAAACAAGATAGGCCACAGCATGTCCACACAAGAGAACCATGGGAACAACCCAGCTTCAGCAGCAGCAGAACCACCAAACAGCAGGGGTGAGGAAGTTCTTTGATGGCAGAAGCCACCAGAAAAATGGCCTGGCCAAAGATCCCGTGCTGAGACAGCAGCTGCCAAAGGTCTCTGTCAGTTCAAAAGGAGCAAGAAGCAAAACAGACCCAGAAATGAGAACGGGGAAAGCAAAGCCTGCGCAGAGCCGGGGAGCTCACCTTCCTGTGCCACTTCCACATCCCCTCACAAGCTTTAAACAGTACACACATTCTCCTCAGCCTTGGACTGCCAATGTGGCTTCCTAAAGCTCCTCTGAAAACGAACTGGTTTGCCTCAGTTTGGTTACAGAAGAGTATAGAGAACATCTGCACACAGCTGGAAACACACCAGCCCCTTTCTGCCCACACACGCAGGACAAACATATATGCCAAGCTCTGACCCAGGACAGCTCGCTCTGATCTTCAATCCATGGAAACACAAGCTGAGTTGAGCTCCTACCTGTCTGTCCATCAGCTCCCCATCCACAGGCGTAGACCGTGCCTTTCTTGGTTCTGAAGAGGCTGTGGTCCTGCCCACACACAACCTGCACACAGACAGAAAGTCAGAGCTGGTCAGGACAGGTCACACGTTCAGAATCCATTAATGAAGCATCGCTGGCAGACAAATTGAGCAATGAACCTCTCTCCAATGCCCATCAGCTCTGATTTTGATTTTTCTCTCCCTATCAAAGAGCTCTATAGACAAGGAAGGGTACGAACAGCACAATACAGCACAGAAAACAGTAGAATTTTCTTTGAGGAAAACAATGCTGCAGCTGATTTGTTCTGAGAACCACAACAAGGCCTAGTTAACAGAAAGCTTGATTCAGCAGGACAAAACAACAAAATATCAACAGGAAAATAAGAGACCTCCCTTCCCAGAGCACTCCCGCACGGCTCTCGATGCCAGCTGCAAACCGCTATCGATCCCTCACCCTGTAAGCACCCGAGGAACCCATCTGCTCTCAAACGGATAGTTGTGGCGATCAAGCAATCACATCTGCCACAGGACTGGTAAGAATTAAAGCCAAGATCTTCAAAAGCAGACATTAAAAATTAGCCAGAGATTAAAGGGATTTAATCCACAAGTTAAGAGAGTGACTACCAAGAACCGTGAGCACACGACCGCTGGCATCAAAGTACAAACAGGCGCTTATTCAATTATTCAATTCCCCTGAAAAAAATAAAATCATGACAAATCGAAAGAGAAGTTTACAAGTGTAAGACAAAACACCATTAGGATGTACATGCTCCTCATCGAACGGTTGGAAGGCACCTCTGGAGATCAGGTCCAACCCCCCTGCCAGAGCAGGATCACCCAGAGCAGGCCACACAGGAACAGATCCAGGTGGGCTTGGAAAGTCTCTAGAGGAGACTCCACCACCAGTCCTCCTGTCAAAGATTACCACTCTCTGAGCCTGGCTGCTCAGCCAGTTTTCAATCCACATTCAGAATTCAGTTCAGACGATCTTCTTACCTGAACAACTCTGCTGTCAAACTCCTTCAGCTGATGAATTAGATGGCTCTCACTGGACACCACCAACCGATCATCGAAAAGAGAAAAGGCAACACAGAGGATTTCAGAGGATTGCAGAAGAAAGACATCAAGGCAGACCCTCCTTCACCAAAAGCCACTTTGCTATTACAAGAGAGATTCTTTCACATGTTCTCTTAGATATTCACAGTTCCACTGTAAAAACCACTGCACAAAGAGGAAAGCAATTTTGCATTCTCTTATTTAAGAAGTTAAGAACTGTCACTTTATCAGTATAACCTCTCCTGCGAACCAGGGGTGGGAGCAATCCCCAAACACTTTCCCTAGTCTAGAATGGGCAGACACCAGGCAACACTGCAGCACCTACACAAACACTACACTTGAGATTAACGGGGTAGCCCAGACACAAGCAGCGAAGCCTTAACATCCACGGCACGCTTTCACAAAACCAGGAATCCTCAACAATCCAATAACAAACGGCCAGTATCGAGGTGAAAAAAAGCTAGCTAAATTACAATTATTTTCTTAAAACTCCACAGGTCATGTCTTGTGGATCAGAGAGCACGTTAAGCAAGATCTCTCCTAGGCCCTGCCAGGGAATCGGTAACTTTCAACATATTCCCACTACCCACTCACATCACTACTATCTTATAGAGCATTTTGAGAATAGGATTTGCTGTGGCCCACAAAAAGCCTGGAAAGGAAAAGCACCGCAGATTCAAAGGCAGTCACAGCAGAGAGATTCAACAGAAAGATTCCTCTTTCATCATTAAATGGCATTTCTCACTCCCTCAGAAATAACACCTGCACTCCAAGAGGTCAGTGGGAGGAAGACCAGCAGCTAACACCAATTACCTCGAGCCATTTAGGAAGGTTTGGTTTTCTCACTATGTCCTGTGAAAACTGTCACGTGCTGAAATCTTTCTGTCTTTTGTGAGCGTGGTCAGAAGAGTGAGAGTGACAGCCTGGCTTTAAACCAGGCCCTTTATCTGACGCCTGCAGCATAAAATCCTGGTCTCAGACTCCTTCATCTTCAACAGCAGCCTTATACTACCAGATTTTTCCCACCTCCAGGCTTTTCTGTAGACTCACAGAATCATTCAGGTTGGAAAAGACCCTCGGGATCATTGAGTCCAACCACTAACCCTACTCTACAAAGCTCACCCCTAAACCAGATCCCCCAACACCACATCTAAACCACCTTTAAACACATCCAGGGATGGGGACTCCACCACCTCCCTGGGCAGCCTATTCCAATCTCTGACTACTCTTTCTGTGAAAAATTTTTTCCCAATGTCCAGTCTAAACCTATCCTGCTGCAGTTTGAAGTGGTTCCCTCTTGTTCTATCACTAATTACCTGTGAGAAGAGATCAGCACCAACCTTTCTACAATGTCCCTTCAGGCAGTCGTAGAGAGAGATGAGGTCTCCCCAGAGCTGTTTTCATGTAATTGTGTTTTTAACATTAAGGAAGTTCAGGATCTTTAGATTCTCACCTGTAAATTTCATCTTCAACAATCTTTCGGCCACACTGTCCATAGGAATTGTTGCCCATTGTGAAAACTGAAAAACAATGGTACAATGCCCTGGTTTTGGTACCGCCCAATTCCCCGAGAGCCTCTTTTCAGGTACACAAAACATTTTCACGCAGTCCTCGGTGCGAAAGGAAGACCACAGCACTGTCAAAACTGCCTATAAGCTTTCTTCAAAGCAAGTCCACTTCAATTGAAGTGACTGAATCAATTTTTGTCAACAATCCCAGCGATCCCATTGCAGGCACAGCGGCAGTACCTGGAGCCCGGTGGCAGCTTGTCAGTAATTGCCGAGTTCCTCCGGCCGTTGCCAAGGAGACTCAGAAATAGATCCGTGCTCCCACAGGAGCGTTAAATCAACAACCAACCAGCTCACCCACTGATAAGCAGCACCGGATCGCTCGGCACAGCGCTGAAGCCGCTGCACCGGAGAATTCTCAAAGCTGTGGAGAGTCAATTGACAAGCAGGATCTTCAGTCTAAAGGCCTATTAATTAATGGCTTCTATAAATGTAGCACTCGGGGGCTTCAGGGGGAAAGTAAGACGGGAGCATTGGCACAGCCATCCAAAGCCGATTCCAAACCACGTCTGACTGAACAAGACAAACAGGCTACGCACGGAGGAAGCCTGGGGCTAGATAAACAAACCATCATTTGCAACACTTGTAGTCAAAAAGCTTCCAAGACATTTACAGCTTGAGCCACGCAGAGCTCGGCGCACGGTTCTCAGCTCAGGGCTCTCTCTCCAAGGAGCAATCCCAAAAAGGCCGGCAGGCACCTGCGTCGCACTGACAGCGCAGACAGCCCCCCGGGTCTGTCTCTGAAGGACAGGAGATAATCTTGTTCAGAGCTTTTAATAAAAGCATAGTCAGGTGTCCCCCGTCAGCAGCACAAGCCATACCATTACCTCCTTCATGGTCCGTCAGGATCAGGGAATGGGCTCTCCCACAGGACACCTGCAAGACTCGAGTCTGCTGCGGCTTCTCCAGCGGTAACGGAATTGGAGATGGTTCCAAGACATATTCATAGCCCTTTGCTTTGGGAAGAAAGAGAAATTTCAAAACTCAGTGGCTTCCACAAAGCAAATTCATCATATATTTGCCAATCCTGTTGCACACACACACACTTCTATTTTGTTAGAAAAGCAGATGTATTTTTAAAAGCCAAGATACAAATCAAAGTAAAAGGCTGAGGGGGATTTATCAGAGTGGGGAAGAAGTTAAAAACCCTAGGGATGGTTGAAGCCCATAATCCCTGCCTGATCAACACCCCCCTTACCTAGAGGCTCAACGTCATTAAGGTTCCAAGCAGCCAAGAGTGAGAAACTGAGGCTTTCAGCCAGATGTTCAACCACCTCAGTGAATACAGTCAGATTACTAGACAGCTTAACACCAAACCCAAATTAAGCGTTCTGTGCAACTGGGGATACTGCAAACAAAGTACAACAGCAGCAGTCACAAAAAGCACAGAAGGTGAACAAAAAAAAAAAATAAAATCTTAGGGCTTCATATTTAAAGAACAGTAGATTAAAGGCCCTTTCAGAAAAAAAAGGAATGCAAGAAATATTAGCTAGTCTGGCTCTGTAAGGGATAAGAGATCTAACGGTTCTAAAAGGAAATGACAGGCTGTGCTAGAAAAAGAAGACTTAGTAATGTGAAGAATATGTAATCAGGTACTGTCCATTGGGACACAGGAAAAAAAGGGAATATAAAAAAAAAAAACAGCAAAACATAAATCAGTACTAGGGAAAAGGTTAAGGGGAGATAAAAAGCTTTGATCTCAAAGAAAGCCACGGTAACAAGTGAAATCAAAGCCTGAGGACCCAAAGCAGTATTCTGCTCACACATCACAGTGCTTTAACAAGTTCTCGCTGCCCTTAATTAAAACAAAAACCAAACAGAAAAAAAATCTACATGTGGCCTTTTACAGTAAGGCCCTACTTGATGTGAGCACGGGCATCACAACCGGCTGCTGGCAACCAGCAGGGGCCTGCCGGGCAGGACAGCGGGAACTGGGAGGCACCAAAGTTTGTATCTGTCTGAAGAGACAAGGAAGTCAAAGCAAAAAACCTTTTCCTCTCCCTTTGCTCCTTCCAGCAGAGTGACCCAAGCTACTGATATCTGTGGGAATTGCCACTGATATCTGAGGGATACTGGAGAAAAGAGGCAGTGGGGTGGCTAAAGGAAGAGGGGAGTGAGAGTAAAATATTAGTGGTTTCGCTTAGAAACCCCTGAAGTTACAACCACCATCTAAAAGTCAGAAGGCTGCAAATTCCCCTGGGAAGGAATATAAGACAGGGACCTGGTGTTGGAAACGTACTTTGGACAAAAGGAAGTTTGTACAACTGAGTAAGAAGCAGCACATCCCACTGGAAGCTTGTCTGGGGGAAGTTAAATACGGAGCAGCCGCAACCCCACTGATCTGCACCTCACTTTCCACAGATCCTACCAAACGCTGAACGCTTGTTACTTAAAATTGTTTAACTTGTTTCTGGATTCTCTGGCACAAATAACCCGCGGGTCAGCTGGAAAACAAGACCAGACACTCCTGAGATCAGCATGTACAGAACTAAAAGTAAGAGCTGAAGCCTCTAAATGTTTTGTACAGAAATCATGGTGTTAAATGCATTTGAGAGCCTGGTGTAAAACAGAGCGACCGAATAACATGATTTTCCTTCAAAATGCTATTTGGAATTAAGATAAAAAAAAACCTCTGCAGCTTCACAAAATACTCCACTGACAAGTATAAAAAGATCTCAGTGGGAAAGGAAATTAGTTTCTAGGTGCAAAGGCGACAGAAGCAAGCAAAGCACCTTGCCAAGATCCTTTTATTAATTAGTCCACTACGGTGGCTACCAGCAAACTACAGAGATTCCAAGCAACACCTTCACCAACACTCACACACTGCTGCACAACAGTTACTCAGATTTTAGTTACCTCCAGGCAAGAATGTGAGCACAGCGCAGAGAACAGATGCACACCAACTACAAAGCACACAAAACCACAGCTAAATCCCAAAAAAAGATCTCTTTAGGAAAAAAAACCAAACAACAACCAACCACCCAGTGCCACACTCTGCATCAAAGCCTCCTGGGCATTTTCCGTGCCTTCTAACAAGTTTCCCTCCTCACAGGTACCCTGCAGAGCCGCCCTGTAAGTCTTTAAAACGTTTCAACCCTTACTTCGATCTCTTCTGCTTCTCTGGAATCCAAGCTGGGAATCCTTGTTGAGCCCCATGCCCCACACTTTGATGATGTCTGTGGTAGCAGAGGAGAGGAGCGTGAATCCATAGCCACAGGCAGCAGAGGATATCTTTGAAGACAAACAAAGTCCACAGCATTTAATTATAAATTAAGGCTTAGAAAACCAAGCTTCACCCCATGCTGTTTGTTCCTGAAAGCCCATCCTTCATTAAGGAGCATCCAAGCACAGCCCAAACTCGGGGCGCGTGCGGCCTCCTTCGCAGAAACCATCCGGAACGCTCTTCAGTGACGGGCACAAACTCCAGTCTGACATCTGCCCTACAGCTCTGGTTCTGTGCACACACCTCTTGATTTTTGTCATTATTTTGAACCCTTTCAAACCCTCTAGGAACATCTGTTTGCTGACCTGAAGCAGCAGTAAATGAATAATTTAAGAAGGAGATACTACGAGAATAACACAGTCTCCTTTTAATCCCTTTGCCAATAATAAAAAAAAAAAACAGTATAAAAGCTCTGACCTTCTTTGAATTGGGCACCAGAGCATAATGACTCGGTCATGCAGATAGAAGATTAACATCATTTTCAACTCAAGCTTCTAATTTCATTGAGGTGAGAGCCGCCAAGAAACCCACCAAAAATGAGCTCCATTTTCTCTGATCAATGTTGTTTGCACTCTTGCTCTCTTATACCTCTGACAGAAGAATGTGGGTGTTTACTTTTTCCAAATCATATGCTACTGTAGTTATACCAAAAATCACCCTGATTAACATCAGTATATCAATTAAAAAAAAAAAAAATCATAGAATGGTTTGAGTTGGAAGGGACCTAAAAGATCATCCAGTTCCAAACCCCCTGCCATGGGCAGGGGCACTTCCCACTAGAGCAGGTTGCTCAGAGCCTCATCCAGCCTGGCCTTAAAAACTTCCAGGGATGGGGCTTCCACCACCTCTCTTGGCAACCTGTTCCAGTGCCTCACCACCCTCAGAGTGAAGAACTTCTTACTAATTTCTAATTTAAATCTACCCTCTTCCAGTTTCAAACCATTACCTCTCCTCTTATCACTACAAGCCCTTGTAAGAAGTCCCTCCCCAGCTTTCCTGTAGGTCCCCCTCCAGCCATCAGGTCTCCCCGGAGCCTTCTTTCCAGGCCGAGGAGCCGCGGCTCCCTCGGCANCGCCGCCGCCATCTTGCCGACCTCTCACCTGCGACCCCGGGGCCGGGACTGGACGTGACGTGCGCCGCGCGAGGCGCTTGGCTTAAAGGGGCAACGGCGCCTCCGGCCCCGAGTGGGGCCCGAAGGCGGCCGGGCCGACAGCGAGGCCGGGAGGAGAGTTTAAGTCTAAACCTGGACCCAGACCTAAACCCAAACCTACACGCAAAGTCACACCTAGACCTGGATCTACCCCCAGACCAAATCCANCCCTCTTCCAGTTTCAAACCATTACCTCTCCTCTTATCACTACAAGCCCTTGTAAGAAGTCCCTCCCCAGCTTTCCTGTAGGTCCCCCTCCAGCCATCAGGTCTCCCCGGAGCCTTCTTTCCAGGCCGAGGAGCCGCGGCTCCCTCGGCAGCAGGAGAGGGGTACCCCGGCCGAACCAGAGCCCCACGCCTGCCCCACCTTCTCCGCCGTTTCCAGCCGGTAGGGCGTGGGTTGGATCCTCCGCGGTTTCTTCCAGCCCACGTCCGGCTTCACGAAGCTGGGGACGCCCAGGGCGCCCGAGTAGCAGAAGCCCCACACGAAGACGCGGTCCTTCCGCTTGGCCGCCTTCCCCGCGTACTGGAAAACCGGGGCGGCTTCCTCGGCCTCCTTCAGCTGGCGGACGCNGCGGCCGGGCCGACAGCGAGGCCGGGAGGAGAGTTTAAGTCTAAACCTGGACCCAGACCTAAACCCAAACCTACACGCAAAGTCACACCTAGACCTGGATCTACCCCCAGACCAAATCCAAACCCCAACTCAAATCACACCCAGATCCAAACCTACACTCAGACCCAAACCCAGACCAAACCCAGGTCTAGGTCTAATTCTAAATCTGCACCCAGAGCCAAACTTACATCCAGATCCAAACCTAAACCAGATCCAGGTCTAGGTCTAATTCTAAACCTGCACCCAGACCCAAATTAACACCCATATCCAACTCCAAACCTAGACCCAGACCTAAATCCAAACCCACCTCAAGACCCAGATTTAAATCCAGAGCCAAACCAAGACTGAAACCCAAAGTCAGATCCAAAGCTACACCCAGATTCAGACCCAGACTCCATCCCAAATGCAGACTCCGACTCAGACCCAGATCCCAGCCCAAATCCCAACCCAGCCACTAACCTGTACCCAGACCCGCCACCATGGTGATGTCAGGGCTGGCTACGGTGGCTCCCAAACACAGCCCTCCTGCTGCGCTCCCTCTCGCAAAGCAGCCCTATCCTGGAGGTGCTGGCCATGCTGTGATGGCCACCAGCCTCCCACGGTGGCAGGACTCCATGAGATGTCAGGAGGGACCAGCATCTGCAGCCTCACACCCCGGCAGCCCCCTGGGCCATGGGTTGGCTGCCCCACACCCCTCACACCCCGCTGCTGTTTGGGATGGCCACCTTGCCTCATGACTCCTACCCCACCGCAGCAAACATCACACCCCTCATCTCAGCCCTCACTTTCCATCAGAGGAAGCAAAGTAGCCTCCTTACAGGAGGAAGCTGCCGTCCTTTTGTCCCTCTAACCAAATTTCCTCCCTGCTGGTACCTTTCACAAGAGATCTTTGCCCAGACCCCTGCCGGATGCACCAGGGAGAGCTGCCTCTCCTGCCATCGTGCTGCTCCCGGTGTCTGCATTCACCAACTGTCCAGGTGGGCATTCAAGTATGTCCATAAAATGTCTCTACTTTATTGGTAAAAAACGAAAATAATTCAAAATACTAACACAGGATAAAAGAGAGTCTAGTGGCAAGGAGACCCTGGTAGCTGTGAAGGCCTTTGCTCCCCAGGAGCTGGCAGAGCAGGGCTGGGTCCCTCATCGTGGTGTCATTGGGACATCTTGGGCTTGCCAAGCTGGTGGATGAAGACAGGCACTGGGCTGGCAGCCCTCTGGGGTCTGTGGCAGCTGCCAGAGCCTCCTGGATCCCCGGGTGTGGCTGTGCAGCAGCTGGTGGACACAAAACATCAGCTGAGGGGAGCTGAGGGCTCACAGGATCTTTCTCCGGGTGCTCTCGGTACAGCGGTTCAGGATGAGGTCTTTGCTGGGACGGGGAGGAACAGCGGGTTGAGCCTTGGGCTTGTTCTCCTCTTGCTCACTTTTCTCAACTGTGGGTAAAGCAGATGTACCGATGAGTCAGAGCCCTCCGCCACCTACTACCTTCATCTGAACATCCAAAAGCTTCCTACGAAATGGCCACCAAAGCTCCTGCCTCTTCTTCTGTCTTAGCGGCATGTGATGCTCTTCCTGGAGGCCAGGGTGGTGGGATGAGCCCAGCAGTTCCCAGCAGGGAGCTCTGCTGGAAAGGGAGCCCAGCTCTAGGTCTGTGCAAGGAACAGCTCTCCCTTGGGAAGGTCATGAATCCCACACAGGGATTGTCAGAGTTCAAGGGTCTACCTCCATATCAGCCTCTTCCTTATGCACCACCTCCCTCCAGGGGTAAGATAGAAAGGAAACACCTCCTTGCACCTGCTTTTCTCATAGGAGAAGGCTGGACAAACAACATGTGACCTACACATGTGGTCCTACTGCGTCATCTCCCACCGGTGACGGGGCAGAGCTGGAAGCCATGCTGCCCTGAAGGAACAGCCCAACCTTGGAGCGTGAAGTGCAGAGGATTTTGGAGAAAAGAAGACTCATTTCCTCCTCCCCACCCAGATGGCCCATGGATTCCCAGGCTTGTTTGCTCATGCCACAGCTCCAGCAACCAGCGCTGGAGGACATGGGCCGTGCCAGCCGGACTTCAGCCCACGTCCAGGGCAAGGACCCTGGTGACACTTACTGATGGCATTGGGCTTGTTCAGGAATTTTTCCCTCATGTTCCTCCGGCTGTGGATGTACTTCCTGCTGTTCCTCCTGTAGGTCTCCTGGCTGATCTGCTTCCTGCCCTGCTTGTGGATGCTCTTTGCGTTTCGGATGGTGGATCTGCAGCGAGTCACAAACAAAACTTTCAGCTTCCGTGCCGGCAGCTCTCAAACCACATGCTTTCCCAAAGAGGATTTCCACACCGTGCTTCCTCCTCTGCCTCAGCCAACCCCAGACTTTTCAGTTTGGCCTGGTGGAAGGCAGCAGGCGGATGACAGCCCCCGAGAGCAGCCATGGTGAGACACGAAGTGCAGCCTGTTAGGAGGTGATTGGAAGCAAAGACTGAAGGGTGAAGCGGGAGCACCAGTCTGGGAAGTGACGATGGGGATGTTGAGGTAGATCAGCTGAGATAGGCAAGAGGTTTTCCCCAGAGCTCAAGTAAAGCCCTGGAAGGGATCCGTAGCTTTGCTTTTGGATGGGTGGACACATCCATGTGGCAGCTCCACCGGCTGCGACACAAAGGTCCTGGGAGCCAGGTGCTCCAGGGTACGTGCCGGGGAGCAGCCAGATGTGCCGAGTTGACCCCACCGCAGAGAAACTGCTGAGGGAAGTGAAAGGCTGAGCAGCCCGGGGCTGTGCGGAGCTGCTGCCACAGGGGAACCCCCAGCACCGCAGACCAGCCTCAGGCAGGCAGACTGAGGCCACAGCTTTGTCTTCACTACCAGGGCATGAGTGCAGAGGTGGCTCCTGACATCCGTCCCACGGCATCATAGAATGGCAGGGCTTGGAAGGGACCTCTGGAGATCGAGTCCAACTCCCCTGCCAGAGCAGGATCACCCAGGGCAGGCCACACAGGAACTCATCCAGGTGGGTTTGAAAGTCTCCAGAGAAGGAGACTCCACCACCTCTCTGGGCAGCCTGTTCCAGGCTCTGTCACCCTCACAGGAAAGAAGTTTCTCCTCATGTTGTGGTGGAATTTCTTGTGTTCCAGCTTATACCCGTTGTTTCTTGTCCTGTTACTGGGCACCCCAGAAAAGAGCCTGGCCCCTTCCACTTGACCCCCATCTCTCAGATATTTCTAGACATGAATAAGATCCCCTCTCAGGCTTCTCTTCTCCAGACTGAACAGTCCCAGTTCTCTCAGCCTTTCCTCACAGGAGAGATGTTCAAGTCCCTTAATTACCCTCATAGCCTCCCTTGGACTCTCTCCAGTAGGTCCCTGTCTCTCTTGAATTGGGGAGCCCAAAACTGGATCCAGTATTCCAGGTGTGGTCTCCCCAGGGCAGAGTAGAGGGGGAGGAGAACGTCTCTTGACCTGCTGAATGCTGTTTTCTTACTGCAGCCCAGGAGACCATTTGCCCTGTTGGCCACAAGGCCCATTGCTGTCCCATGGAGAGCTTACTACCCAGTAGGACTCCAAGGTCTTCCTCTCTGGAGCTGCTTTCCAGCAGGATGACCCCTAATCTCTACTGGTACCTGCATCGTCCTCCTGCTCTGCTCCAGGCAACGTGCCCATCTGCCTTCAGCACCCTCCTGGCCTGAGTACGTCCATGGCATCATCACAAAGCTCTTGCCCACGACAGGAGGTCACCACTTTGGTGACAGCCTGACTGCCACCACCAGCTCCACAAGGACAGCCTTCTCCATGGGGGGCAAGTCACCGTCCTTGAAAACGGCCACCTTCCCTCCTCCAGGGGCGTCAGTAAAGCCTCACTGCCCTCAAATGGGTGGATTTGGGCAATTTCACACTGTCTCACACTCAACCTGTGCTCCAGCAGAGCTGGATTTGGGGAGATTGTATAGCCAGGCTGTTTGTGTTTCCTTGTGGGGAAGACAAATCAACGACAAGCTCTGCCCTCCCTTGCAATTCTCTTTGCATCGGGATTAATGAGTTATTATTGCTTTTTATCTTTTTAATCAAAATAAAATCCCTTCCATTAGCTCAAAGCCTCCCATCAGATTGGGCCGTTTGGCTGCTCTGATTCGTCCAATCTCTCACCGCTTCCCAAAGGTTCAGTGGAGGGGGGGCACTTAGGAAATCAGAAAAAGGCCAATCTGAAAATGAAACATGATTAGCCCAAAAAAGAAATTCTGCAGAAGGACAAGGAGCAATTCACCTGGCTGGAGGACCTGCTGGAGCCAAGGATCACAGGTATTGGGGTGCCTCTCTCCCTCGGGAGGCTGGGGAGCACAGAGCTATTTTTATTTCTTTGTTTGTTTATTTTGCCCGCAGGATCTGCCTCTTGGTCTGTCTTTGCCCTGCTCACCAATATCCCGGGCAGTTCCTCATTGCCAGGGTGAGCAAAGGACACCACAAACCACTGTTTTCATTTCACCTCCCTCAAAGAAGAGCTTTAGTCCTCTTGTCCCCAGCCCAGGGCTGCTCTTACCTCCGCGGTGGAGCGCTCCGGTTCCTCAGCTCGCTCTTCACGGAGGTGCTCGCCTCTCCAGCTCTCTGCAGGTACATGGAGGGGTAATAACCCGTGGTCTCATCCTTCCTGCAGCGAAACACAACCCAACATCGCTTGCAATCGCGGCTCTACAACCACCATCTCCTCAGGCCTGTCCCCAGCTGGCGCTGGGTGGGTTATTTCTCGCGTTGCTTGCAGCAAATGGGGGCTTTGACTCTCTTCCCAACTTCTGTGCCTGTGGCTCGACCTGAAAGCACAGTTTGAGTCCCAAAAGCAAGAAGGCAGTGGACAGAGCAATGACTCCCACCTTTCAGGATCTCACCAGCTCAGATTATCTCCCGTGGGAGGATTTGCTGGGCTCCTGAAGCACCGCTCAGGGCCTCCTGCCAGACTGTGTGCTCAATTCGCACCACCTAGGCCCTGACCCATCTTTCCCCCAGCCCAGCACACCCACAAACACCAGGAGATCCTCCCAGTGCCGCTCGCCTGGGCACAGGGAGTTGCAGCCACACCTCATCCTGCTGCGAAGGCACAATCTGTGACTCCTCAGAGCACAAACCAGCTGGGTTCCCCTGGGACAGCCCAAGTTTGCCTGAGCTGGGGTCAAAGCCGAGGTTTTGCAAAGCAAAATGTGCCAGAACATTTAGAGGCAAAGTAACAGATACATTTTGGTTTTCCATCTGCCTCCTTCTTTGATATTTGGATTTTCTTCTTGGATCTTTCTATTTATTTCCCCCAGCTGCAACATTTAACACTTGGCAGAGCCACCAGCTACTGGAAGCAGCCCTACAAAAGGGCGTGCTGGGCAGTGGCACCAAGGAACCCATGGCTTTGACCGCCCAGCGTGGAGAAGTGCTGGTTCAGCCCTTCCCTCTGCCCGAATCCCGCTCGCCTGATTTGTTCTTGGCATCTCTCACCTGACGACCCACCAGCCATCAAGGAGCTTGTGGATGACTTCGATGGTGTCACCTTCCTTGAGGGTCAGCTCATCCTCCTCCACGGCCGTGTAGCTTTTCTGGACGAAGTACTGCTCACCTGCGCACAAGATGGGGACAGCGGGTTGTGTGCC
This sequence comes from Baryphthengus martii, assembly GCA_013396935.1. Taxonomy (NCBI): domain Eukaryota; kingdom Metazoa; phylum Chordata; class Aves; order Coraciiformes; family Momotidae; genus Baryphthengus; species Baryphthengus martii. The sequence continues at coordinate 17,604 of VWZK01016850.1, read as the reverse complement.
ACCACCCTGGTGACGGGGCTCAGTCTCTCCAGCCACCGAGGAGAGAAGGCACCAGAGCATCTACCCTACATTTCAGACAAAACCTGGGGTGCTTCAGGTCCCCACGTTCGGATTCAGAGTTTGCCCAGCCCTGTGGCTCATCCAGCCCTTCCTGCCCCTCTCCAGGAGAAAGCAGTGAATGCAAGCTGTGGAAGCAGAGCTACCTCTACTGAAGAGCACGTTGATAATTCAGTGAGGTAGAAGGAGGTGCTGTGCTAATAGAGCCTGTTGCAGTGTTTTGAAACCCATGAAGATGAAGCCCGGAAAGCAATCAGCGTGAGTCTGCAGGATCCTCCCTCTGCTACGCGAGACAAGACCCTGCTGTCATGGTGGGGCGATGGGGAGAGCTGAGCAGAGATTCATAGAAGGGTTTGGGTGGGAAGGGACCTTTCAAGGTCATCTGGTCCAACCCTTTGCACTGAGCAGGGACATGTGCAACTACAGCAGGTTGCTCAACCGGCCAACCTCCCCTGGAACGGTTCCAGGGATGGGGCAGCAACCACCAGTCTGGGCAACCTGGACCAGGATGTCACCACCCCCAGCATCAAAAATTTCTTCCTTTTCTCCAGTCTAATTCTCCCTCCTTTAGTTTAAAACCATCACCCCTTGCCCTGTGTATATTGCTGGCTCGGCTCCAGCTTTTCACACTGCGACACCCGCAGGGTCTTCTCCACAGGGCTGCTTCTCCATCCCTTCACCCCCAGCCTGTGTTGACACTGAGGATTGACCCGACCCAGGTGCAGAACCTTGTGCTTGGCCTTATTGAACCTCAGGAGGTTCACATGGGCCCACCTCTCAGCCTTGTCTAGGTCCCTCTGGATGGCATCTGATAAGGAGAGGGCAGAAGCCAGGGGCTAGGGAAAGCCTGCGCTGTGGTTCAGATGCTGCGCCGTGCTCCTTTGCACCCAGAAACCCAGAATTCACCCAGCTAGCTCAGGATGGCCACTGGATGATGACGTGCATCTGTCATCAGCCAAAACAAGCATCTAATGCTGAGTTGCAGGTCATGGGAAGCTCCTGAGGTGGACACTGAAGCACCGAGACATGAGATTTCTCTCTCCTGGCAGCTCCCACAGCAACAACTCCCTGCCCAGCGCTTCTGCTGAGCATGGACTGCCCGACTGGGGCCTTGCAACGAACCCTCCCAGTGAGGAGCTGTGTCAGGCTGTGCTCTGAGGCGCACCCTGGTTACCCCAACTTGTTACCTGCGTAGTTGGGCTCCTGCTCTTCAGACTCATCAGGACCATCCATGGGCTCCAGATAGGCAGCTGGCACCCAGCCCCGTTTATTCTTCAACTGGCAGAACCACCAGCCTGCAAGGGAAGCAGCCATGGGCAAGAGCAGAGGGTGCTGCGGGGCCACCGTGGGTGCACCAGCAGGGGGGTCTGTGCTGGATGGGCTGGGTGCAGGCACCCAGGGGTGGAAGGGATGGGTGCAGAGAGCAGTCTCTGTCTACGTGGTGCAACCAGGGAGCTTGGCCAGTTCACTCTATTTCCTCCTGGGCAGGAAACCTCACAGGCTGAGGCATGCGAGGAGGTTTTCTGGGATTGCCCCACACTCTCCCTGGCCAAACCCAACTGTCATGTGGCTCCATGTGAATGTGAAACATGTCCCAAGAGGGCGGGAGGGGCCAAGTGGTTTATTTGCCAGTTTATTTGCTCTGAGCCTCTCCTCTCCATCAGGAGACTCTGATGGAACCACCTACCCTTTAACCCACGCCCTGGCATAACTGGTGTGCTGCGTTTGGACACCAGCTGCAAGGGCAGGTCCCAAGGCTGGCCCCTGGGGGCCCTCCGGAGGGAAGGACACATACCGCTCTCGCTTTTCTCCACGACATCCACCATGTCCCCCGTTTGCAGAGCCATCTCTGACGTGGAACTCTTCTCGTAGTCGGCGATGGCTCGGTACGTTTGCAGGACAATGGGGCCCGTGATGTCTGCGTGGGAGAAGTGAGAGATGTTCCCACTCCCAGTCCCCGGTGCAGAAACACCTGGTTCAGGCAGGCCAAGAGCAGCCCCAGGACAGCCCAAAGCGCTCTCCCAGTCTTTTCTGGTCCCCAACCAGCTGGGTCCCAGGACAGGGACTCATTCCTTCCTGAGGTTGTGGTTTCCCCCCAGCTGCAGCTCTGGCACAGAGACCATGGTCTTGGTCATGGCATCTGCCACGACCTGAGGCAGCTGCTCGCACCTCCCCTGAGGTCTCTTACCGGTGAGAGTTTTCTTGGCATCCTTTGGCAGGATGAAGACCTCTGGCTTCTTGATCCTAGATGGGTCAGAGAAAAGGCAGCTCAATACCACCCACCCCTCATCGCCGGCAGCGGTGCCCTCCCTACAGGCTGCTGCCGGCACCCGAGGCTGGGGACGCAGGATTTGCCCCCCGAATGGCAGGCAGCTGGACTCACTGGCTGTCTGTGACGGGGTTCATGTCGTCGTGACGGACCTTGAAGAAGTTGACCACGTGCAGGCACCGGGAGATCTTGTGGGGCAGGTTGACCAGCGCGTAGCAGTACTCGGCCAGCGTGCCCTGCCTGTTCTCGGTCGAGCGCTGCCCGTCAAACCACTTTGGGGCTGGGGGAGATGAGAGAGGATTCAGAGAAAGCAGATGGGAGAACCCTGGTTTTATGACTTTCCCAAGCAGGCTGCTCCGAATCATTCGTTTTGCCCTGAAAACAAGTGAATTTAGGCCCAGGGTGCTGCACAGTTGCATGGTGCCCATAAGGTGAAGCTCTGCAGGAGCATGGCCCCAGCCATGGCCTTGGCAGGCACACGAAGGGACTGTGCACATGCTGAAAAAGCTGGGGAGAAGCTGCCAGCAGGGCCAGGGCTGTTTGGCAGAAACGCTACTGCAGCAGGTTCCTTGTTGTGGCCCTGGGACTGGGAAGGTGATCTTGGTGTGGTGCCACGGGCAGCGTGGAGGAGAGCTCTGTGCAGCTGGACCCATCCCCTGCAGCCCATGGACCCTTGCACAGCTCATGCAAGCCCAGAAAAGACCACGTTTTTACCCATTTCAGCTCCAGGGTAATTTCCATAGCCCCAGACTAATCCCAGCTACTGGGTCACAAATAGAGTGGCTGCACCGGGGCATAGGGAGGTGCTCAGGGGACCAGCCTGTGGCCGGATGGGCACATCCCTCTGTCCCACGGGCCACAGCACACGTCCTGCAGCAGCCACTCTTGACCCCAGGGCTCCAACACGCCGCTGGCAGCCCCGACCGCCAGCAGTTTTGAACCCCACATCGGGGAGCACGTGTGTGGCCGGTGACACCCCCCACAGCTGTCTGGTGCCTGCCTCGGCCCCAGCGCTTTCGGTTCCCCAAATGGGCCAAGGACGCTCCCAATAACCCCAGCATGGTGGGGGCAGTGCATGGGAAGGGTCCTGGCACGCCAGGGTTGATCTGGCCCCCAGGGGAGGCTCCCCCCCACCCCCGCAGACATGGCACGCACACTGCACAAGGTGCAGATTCATTCCTCCTCAAGAGGCGCTGACCACAACACAAAGACATTTCTCATGCTCCTTCCTGTCTCCTTAAAAGCAGGAAATTAAATAAAAAGGGGGAATTTTGCTGATCTGCACCTTGCACCAGGACAAAGCATCAGCTCTTTGAATCAGGGATTCAAACCCTGTCGTGGAAGACGTATTGCATCACTTCCTCTTACAAAATATCTGTGTTGCCACAGCGGCACTAAAACCGGTCCCAGGGATGGTGTCACTGAAGGAGGGCTCCGCTCCCCAAAGCCAGACCAGACAGGAGTCACAGCTGATGCTGCAGGACATGACTCCAGGGTGCCCAGTCTTCAGAGAGGAAGGATGGGGTCTGTGGGGTTTGGAGAAATCTCCAGCGCTGCTCAGACCTTTCTAGGGTTTTCATTTCAAGGCCGGTGGGGCAGGAGCACGAATTGCACCAAGCCCCTGGGCAGGAGGCAGCTGGCAGATTTCAGTCCACCGGAGAATTTCCCAACCAGCTGCAATTTCTATTTCACTCCCCAGCCCCAGTCCCTGCCCCTCACCTGGTAAGTGTGGAATGATCCGTTTTTCCATGTTGATGTCCCCGGATTCAATGGGGAACATCTCCTTCAGCGCTTTCTGTGGAGCAGAGCCAGGCACGGTTGTGAGGATCATAGAATCAGACAGGTTTGGCTGGGAAGGGACCTTTCAAGGTCATCTAATCCAGCCCACTTATCTTGAGCAGGGACACCTGCAACTACAGCAGGCTGCTCAGAGCCCCATCCAACCTCCCCTGGAATGGTTCCAGGGATGGGGCAGCGATCACCTCTCTAGGCAACCCGGGCTGAGGTCTCACCACCCTCAGCATAAAAAAATTCCTCCTTCTCTCCAGTCTAAATCTTTCTCTTTTAAATTAAAACTATCACCCCTTGTCCTGTCGGAACAGCCACCGAGGGATCACCCTGTAGCACCCACACCCCTGCACACAGCTTGCCCCCCCTTTCCAGCACCTTCTCCACTGCCACTGGCTGGATCCCACACCTCAGCCCTGGGAGAAAAGCTGCCGGAGGAGCATGGAGCCGATGGCTTCTGCTTCAAGGGGCAAAGGAGACTGAAGCCCTGAGACCCAGGAACTGCTTTTGAGCCAAGTCTGTTCTGGCACAGTTTCAGCTGGCGTTTGCCCTCCTCTTTTTCTCCACACCAAACCCTGCTGCACTGGAGCAGGGGCCAGTGCCCAGCCTGGGACGACTCACGTGGAACTCGTATATCTCGGTAAACCGGCGGTAGATGAGCTTTTCGGAGAGGTCGTTCCATTTCACCAGGAACATGTAGACCTGAGGGGCAAAGTAGAGGAGCTGCAGCTCTGTGGGCGAGCGGGACCCTGCACCCCATTGTGGCCAAAGCCCTCGGGGAGCCCCGTGGGTGTTTCAGTTTCAGACAAACTGTTTTTCTTCCACCACCCCAAAGTGAGTAGCTCTGCCCAGGCAGCGAGCTGGGCACTGGGGAAGCTCAGCAGGGACAGAGAGGGGACAAAACCCATACAGACAGGTGGGAATCAAGGAAGGAACTGCCCTTTCTAAGCCTGCAAAGCAACGAATGGCTTGCAAAGGAGGTGCCCAAAATCTTGTGATCTCGGGACACTTTAGCCTCTGGCTGCCTCCAGCTCATGCCAGCAGCCATAACCCCCCCAAAGAAGGCTGCTTGTGGGCCCTCGTTCAACATTTATCTAAAGAAATTTGCCAGCCAGGCTTTTGACCCTGGCCGGTCCTCGCTACTCAGCTTGGGGGAAGGTGGCTGCGTACTCACGTAGTGCTGGCTGGGGAAAAACCTTTTCTCGAAGCCCAGCAGCTCGATGTGCCGGATGAAGGCATCCCCCATAGCTGCTCCGAGCCCAAACCGCCACGTCCCGCTCCGGCCCCCGCTCCCGGGCGTCTCGGCGTCCTCTCCTCGGCTGCGCTTTGCGCAGCTCCTCTTCGCCGTTAAAGCCCCGGGGAAAGCGGAAGTCCCGCTGCAATCACACCCGTAATTGTTTACCCACTGTGGTTTGTATTGAGTCGGTGTTTCCCGTGGGGAGTCTCCAGCCCGGCCCCTCCAGTGGCTCTAGGGCTGGGGAGGAGGCAGACGGCAGGGAGGCCTCGGGGATGTCCTGGAAGAACCGCTGAAATCAGAGGACAGTGAAGGTCCAGCTCCAGATGGCTGCCCCAAGTGGCCCCTCCAGCCTCATGATCACAGAATCACAGAATCATTAAGCTTGGAAACGACCTTCAAAATCATCAAGTCCAACTGTCTACTAAACATTATCATGATCCCTAAACCATGTCCTGAAGCGCCACATCCACACATTTTTTGAACACCTCCAGAGATGGCGATTCCACCACCTCCCTGGGCAGCCTGTTCCAGTGTCTCACCGCTCTCTCAGTGAAAAAATGTTTCCTAATATCCAACCTAAACCTCCCCTTAAGTCCATTTCCTCTTGTCCTAATGATGGCCAAGGGTTCTACAGCACCCGCTTTGCAGAGGGTCAAGGACAGACAAGAACCTTGGAAATGGCAACCTGGGGAGTCTTCACCCTCTCGAGCAGAGCTGGGTGGGCTGAATGAGGCATGTAACGTGCTCCCCGAGGGACGGCAACACCATCTGCCGTATGGCTGGGAGACCATCCGCCACTCCCAGGGCAGGTGGGGAAGCTGGGGGCACAGCACGGGCAGGATGGGGCAGCCACCGGCTGCGTGTGCAACAGCTCCTGCCCTTGCAGCACCGTTTCCTTTCGGTCACCTTCAGCTTCCCCAAAATCTGCCACCCTGAGCAGCCTCCGAGGACCTGAACCAGCCCCAGTGCCGCAGCTCCGCTCGCTGCCNTCCAGGCTGAACAAGCCCAACTCTGCCAGCCTGGCCTCCCAGCAGAGGGTTCCAGCCCTCCCAGCATTGCTGGGGCTCCTCTGGCCCCGCTCCCACAGTTCCCTGTCTCTCCTGTGCCGAGGACTCGAGAGCTGGAGCCAGCCCTGCAGGGGGGTCTCCCCAGAGCCCTGGGAGCAGAGGGGCAGGATCCCCCCCTGGCCCTGCTGCCCACGCTGCTGGGGATGAGCCCAGGGGGCCAGGGGCTGCTGGGCTGCGAGTGCACGGGGCCAGCTCAGCTCCAGCTCCTCATCCCCAGCACCCCCAAGTCCTTCTCTGCAGGGCTGCTCTTGACTTCTCCATTCCCAGCCTACAATCCCATGCTGCTCACAGGCAAAGATGCACCTGGGAGCACTTGTCCCAGAGAAGGGCACCCTCGATTACAAGGGGTGCCAATGCTGGGCTGTCCCCTGGGAGAGCCAGGACCCACTCTCAGAAGGAGCCCAGCTCTAGCCAGCCACCTGGCCCTGAGCCCTCAGACCCATCCCTGGCCCCCTCCGCTACCTCCCCCGGAGTCCATGCTCAGCTACAGCTGATGTCCCCAGCAGGCCAACACCTTACCCTGAGCTGGTCATCAGAGCAAGCCCTGAGCTGGGACTGGAGATGTCCTGGTCAGTGAGGCAGCACCTGTGTCCCTGCTCCTGGCAGGCAGCAGCCCCCAACCACTGGCAGAGCCAACAGGGACTCACCCCCCTGACCAACAACACCAAACTGTGGCCCATGACAGCCTTATCAGATGTAGAGACAAAAGCTTTGCTCTGAATCCATGAAAAAAATCAAATATAGCTTTCCCTTGAATCTGAAGTATGGTTCTTTGCAGCTGTTGAGATCAGAAACATCGTCATTTAAATTTGGCTTCTCATTATTTTAATACAGGGACTTCCCTCTATGCACAGCAAAATTATACAACCAGCAATATTAAAAAAGATCCCCTCCAGGGTTGTTTGGATTCTGCTCTGTTAATAGCCAGGTGGCCGCTGCTGCTTATGCAGCACCACCACACACTTTGTCACGAAGGTTAATTTCATAATTACAATTGTTTGTACTAAATTTAAAACTGCCTGACAGACAGAGCCATGCTGGAAACCACGGAACACACATGGTTGTTCTTGCTTCCTCATTCCTCATCTTGTGATGTGAGAAACGAAACGGGGCTTGTAGATGTCGCTGCTGGGTTAGCTCCCAGGGAGACACAGCCTGCACCTCACTATGATCCACTGCTTAGTGTTTCCACCGACCTGCCCAGTTATTGAGTCTCAAGAAGTGTAAATTCTAGAAAAAAAATCTTGGAGGAGTAATGGCACGTCTGATACACAAGTGGAGTTGATGAACTGATTCATGTTTTGGGAAACAAGGCTGGCAGCTGAATGCAGGACCTGATTTTTGAGAGATGGAGAAGTTTGACTGGCCTCCAGCCCCAGAACTGGCAGCAGGACTTTGCAGCATGGACCCTGCTCTGGAGGGGGAACAGCAGATACAGGACTTAAGGGGCAGGTTTTGAACAGGGGTATTCAAGACAAAGAGCTGGAGGTTGAGAGTTTCTTAGGTCACAGGACTTACCCTCTGTTCTGCAGAGCTCCACCTCAACCACCAGAACCTCCTAGAAATGAAAAGCTGAAGGAAAGCCGCTCTAATTTTGTTCAAAACGTAATTTTTGGTAGTTTCAAGGTAAGCTCAATTGAATGCAGAGCCAAGGGAGGCCTTGCTTACATCACTGGTGACAAACTGCTGGGTGTGAGGAGTACGACGAGCTCGGAGAGCTGTTGCAAAATGACAGAAATGAAAGTGTGGCCTCTTCCTCTGACGTCTGATACAAAAAGAAACGAAGTAGAAAGGATTCGAATTTTGTATGTGGAAAACTTCACCTCTCAAGGGAAAACCAGTGGCCAGCAGCTGCGCGAGAGGTGCTGGACCTCATCTGACATCTAGTGGTGACCACTGTGAGAAAAGCCGGGGTGCTGAACCCGAGGAGGATCAGGCTCCATCCACCACCACCCGCTGGATCCGACACTGCTTGCATCCAAAATTCCTATTTAAGAAAAAAGAGCCAGCCCGAGGCACAGGACAGGCCCTTAAAGTTCATTAAAACACGGGGAATAAGCGGTTACCTGCTACTGCATCGCCACAAAGCTCCTCCGCTGGAACAAAAGGTATTAAAAGCTCTGGTAAGTTGTTGCAGTTTTATGTATTTATTTTTTAGTACAACCAAGGTTTTTTAGGGCATTATTTCTCCATATCCAGGCAGTGACACACATTATGTCTTACTGGTTTAGAAATGAGTGAGATTTTCATACATAATCAACTTCTTAAAGATCTGCTACCTGTTAGGACTACAGATAGAGAGGTAACTTTAAACTAAAAATGTGGTATTTGGAAGGTATAAATATTGGTGCAATTATTTCACCAGCCTAATTTCTCTCTATTGAATGTAACTCAAAACATCTGAGACCAAGAAGAGAGTTCCATCTTGAACACCGACGCACCCACCAGCGTTACTGCGAGTCCGGCAGCGGGACGGACACAGCGCACACCCCCCCGCCACTGCCCAGTACCACACATGGACTCCAGTCCTTCCAGTAAAACCACTACATCGGTTTTCACTTCATATTTTTCAGTTCCTATGTGCAAAGCTGCAGGATGTCCACGCTGTGCTGTGATACACTCAGAAGGCAGCAGCCTGCAATGACTTTTTCACAGATTCCCAGAACGGTGGGGGTTGGAAGGGATCTCCAGAGATCGAGTCCAATCCCCCTGCCAGAGTAGGATCATTCAGAGCAGATCACACAGGAACAGATCCAGGTGAGTTTGGAAAGTCTCCAGAGATGGAGACTCCACCACCCCCCTGGGCAGCCTGGTCCAGGCTCTGGTACTCTCACTGTAAAGAAGTTTTTCCTTCTATTGAGTTTAAACCTTTTATTTTCCAGTTTACGCCCAATGCCCATTGTCCTGTCACTGGACACTACTGAGAAGAGTCTGGCCCCATCTTCCTGACACCCACTCTTTAGATATCTATCAGCATTAATGAGGTCCCCCCTCAGCCTCCTCCTCTCCAAACTAAACAGCCCCAGCTCTCTCAGCCTCTCCTCCTAGGGCAGATGCTCCAGTCCCCTCATCATCTTAGCGGCCCTGTGCTGGACTCTCTCCAGTAGTTCCCTGTCCTTCCTGAACTGGGGGGCCCAGAACTGGACACAGGATTCCAGGTGAGACCTCATCGCAGTAGAGGACGGGGATAACCTCCCTTGACCTGTTGGCCACGCTCTTCTCAATGCACCCCAGGGGACCATTGGCCACCTTGGCTGTGAGGGCACACTGCTGGCTCACAGGCATCCTATTGTCCACCAGCACTCCCAGGTTCTTTTCCCCACAGCTGCTCTCCAACAGGTCAGCCACCAACCTGTGCTGATGCACGGTGTTCCTCTTCCCCAGACGCAGTATCTAATGTCACAGTTCTTTCACTACAACGCCTCACCCACATTTCAGGGGAGCGCCACTATCCCCCGCAGCAAGACCCAGCCCTGCTGGGCCGGCAGCTGCACAGAAAGCGCCTTCTAAAGATAGCTGTGGGGGAAGAAGGGACAGACCGTCTTTCCGCTTTTCAAAAGGAGAAGTCGAGAGGCAGCTGAACACCGAGGAAAGCTGCATTCACTCATTTCCCCCTTCTCAACACCTCCAGCAACAACCGCGAACCCGGCCGTCGCCCCGCGAACAACCTCTTCATGGAGGTACGTCGGCCGGGCACGGCTGTTGAAGCATCACAGGGAACTACGGCAGTGGGTACGACTGGGGACAGCACCCGGTGGGCTGAGCGTGACCAGACCAGTTTAGGGGCTCGTTCCCATGGGACTGAACTGGGGCTGTTTTCCGAGGCAGGAGGGCAGTGCTGCATCGGTCACCCCCGGTTCCCATCTGGAGAGCTGGACGGTACAACCAGGTCAAGCCTTTTCAAACCGACTCAGCACGGAGCTAACGCTGCTCCCGCCGACACCGACAGTACAAAGCCCCAGTACTCAAGCGGGAGCACCTTTATCTGCACAGAGCTATTGTGACAGTACAAGCACAGGTCCTTCAGCAAACCCTTGCCCTCAACATCACAGAGCACGTACTCCCCACATTCATCTGCTGAACGTCAGGTCGTACCCAATTGAATCTAAGGCTTCAAATTTTTCCTTGAAGATATAACCACCTCACCCACCCAGAGCTGTGTATCAGTCGGAAAGGCGTGACTGGAACTGACTTCCTTCGCTGGAATGAGCAGCAGCGGTACAGCATGTTCTGCCTGCCTGCAGAGTTACTGCCAGAACTTGGTTTGGTGTTAAGTACGTAAACGTATACTGCATGGACAGGCAGGAAAACCATCGGAAAGGTCTTTATTTCTTATCAGGGAATAAGGTTTACCATTTGTGCACAATGCAGTCATCCCAAACTCATGCCGATAGAAGAGAAACCTTTACAATAATCTGCGTCTTCTTTGTAGAGATTATCATAGAGCCAGAACTTTACATCTCTTATTGTTCGTGAAACTTAAAAAAAATATATATAAAAGAATTGCATACATGAGTCTCTTACATGACACGGGGTGTAACCAGGACTACAGGGCACTTAACTTTTGACATGATAGGACTTACAGCAGTTTGTAGCATCTCTTCCTGTAACTAGGTTCTAGATGAAGAGAAGGGCATCCCCCACAGCCGTCCGGAGAAAAGCTCTCGCGCAGGTCCGCGCGAGTTCTGCCTACGCCAGGACTGCAAGACCAGACCCATCCTATTTAAATCGTGCGATATTCCGATAAAACATGCACTTACTACTTGGAATTCATGGAACAAACTGTAACAGGGTTTAATTTAAATCGGTTCCTAATCCACACACTGAATTACTGACCATCTCACAGTCCACCTCATTAATGCGTACTAACCGTCAAGTGAACCAGTTTATCTTTTATTTATGAAAAACATATGAATTGTGATAGTTATCATAGGAAAAGTTAGTTCAAATATACAGACACTAGTGTCCAATCGGCCATTAAAGGAGTGAGAACCAAAAATTAATGATTTTTCCCTTCCTCCCTGAAGTAGAACTGACAAACTGAACTCCCTGCAGGAATTTTTCTTCCTTACAAAAGCGGAGATGCATTCAGGTACGGTGAAATTCAGCTGTTTTGGGAAAGGCAGACGGCCTCTGTAAAGTCCCCGTTGATCTGAATCCTTGTCATCTCTCCAGCATTGCGGAATCAAATTTAGTCCTTATAATATATTCCAAAGGAAAACCAGCCATTCCAAATCTACAGTCATTCTTCAAGTCAATTCACAGAACTGCTGAAAAAGTAGACATTTCTATCTAAAAGTACAAAAAGGGTTTGTATAGAAGGTACTTCTCTTATACAGTTATATTACACAGCTCCAGACAGTCCTGGCAGGCTCTTCTCAGAACTGGATGCTTCTGACTAGATAAGAAAAATCACAAAAGTGAGTTAGTTTCATTGCAGCTCCGTATCTTGTTACAAACACGAGTAGTTTGCGGAGCCTTTTGGAGCTCTTTAGGCCCAGACCCAGAAGGCAGGCAGAAGCTGAATACTGCTCTCGATAACTATGAGATTAAATGTCTGCTTGACTGGTCTCTGGAAGAATTTAGATTAAATATTTACTTTAGTATAAACGCAGTGGCTAGCCTAAAGCATCCAGAAATCCAAACCACTGCAGCACCAAATTGTGCAGCCTTCGCTCAGACAAAATTTTCGTGACTTTTCGCGGACAAGTGAGATGGCTTTTTATACCTCTAATACCTCTACTGGGTGAAGTGCTTCCCATGACAATTCAGAAGGGTTTTTTTAGTATATTTTCTCCTGCCACGTTCAGTTTTATGACAAATATTTTCAAAGCAGACTTGACCACCTCATTTGGAAGCTGACTGCTGTACTTCCAGCTCTCAGGGCACAGACAGCTGGTGTGCTGGTTTGTCAGCCTCTGCCAGTTTCTACCAAGTCGTGTCTGGATTTGTCCCTTCGGTCCCCTATCCCGATGCCACCAGCAGCCCTCCCTGTACCAGGCTGCACGGACAGAGGGCCAGGGCCAAGGTTGTCCTTGTCTCCAAGAAGTTGGATGATGCCGGGAACCCCGCAGGCTCCGGGCTCCCCCAGGCATCGCTTCGCACGAGGGACAAACCACATTATCGCTCTCAGCTGCTCTGGCCGGCAGAGAGGAAACACCAGAGCCCAGCTTTGATGGCCTGTACCCTCAGAACTGGAGCAGTACACAGATGCTTCCTTCTCTGAGATGAATACCATCTCTTTTTCTCGCTGAAGCTAAACAGCTTACAGCCTGAGGACGCTGGACAAATGCATCCGCCTCTACGTCGATCAAATCAAATTGCTAAAGCACCAAGCACCACACCATCAGGAAAATATTGGGAGTATTATCCAAAAAATGAAATGGGAAAAAGTACTTGAGAGCTGCAAGAGCTTGAAATTCCTGCTTTCTCTGAAAGTGTAGAGACTCACAACCATATGAGTCAGCCTTTTATGTGGGGGGATGTGACAGCATCGCTACCACTGTTCTCCACCTCCATCAAAACATCATTTTTAGGAATGAGTGAAGCTAAAAACAGTATAAGAGAAAGACTCAGACACTTTTGCAACATAACTTGAACCATGCTCTTCATAAAAGTTAAAGAAAAAAAATCCCTCAGCTTTTGAAGGAAGTTGGTTTGTCATCATAGCTCACGGCTTTGCCAAGTGTCCCAAGTGCAGACAATATTGCAATAACCATAGTGAAGAGTTCTCCTGCTCAATTACCATTTGGAAACGGATTGGCTTTTCCAAGAACAACAATGCTCTTCCACACAATCGTGTCTGAGCTCTTTGAAAACACTACTTCCCTAAACTTTCATTTACTCTGCCTCTGAGGTCTGTAATTATCATCACCCAGCTTTAGATACAGGCCACATTTTCGCAGGGCTTTCTATTTGGATGAGGAAGTGAAAACAGCTTACATTTTATAGGTAAGGACTGAGACAAAATAACTCACAAGTAAAGGACTGGCACCTTCTGGCATCCAGTCCTGTATCTCAGCCCTCTTCTCTCCACCCAAAACCATATAAATATTATTCCTTGACAGGTGTTGACTTTAAGAAACACTAAATTCTTTTACCCAGTACTGATGAGGTCTACCACGTTGGGTCGGGTTCTTGCTTTATCTGAGAATTTTCTCTTGTTTCTGTAACATCTGTTGAAAAAGCAGTAACAAATGAAGAAAAAAAGAGAACTTCCCAACTGGTTTTACTGTTCTTGTTAATAAGTAAAAAAATCATGAAACTATGAAAGGGATTAGTTTATCCTTTGAAACTATTAATGGCAAATAAAAACGCATTCACAACAACCTGACTCTGTGGAAATCACCATATTCACTTCAATGTAAAGCAGCCTGGGATCTTAAGAGTAAAGAACAGAAATAAAAATTGCTACTAGAAGTGTATGAAAGTTAAAATTGCTTTTTATGTGGCTGAAATACTCACTGGGCTGGAAAGGTACTATCATCCAAAAAGGAAACAACACAGAATCAATGAAAAAAATGTCAGGTAAGTCACTGGTTTGGTCTGGATCCCGCTCTCCAGTCCCCCTCCCTCCTCCCAGCACCATTCCTTCCTCCAACCACCTCAGCCGACACGCGACGCTGGGCGAGGATTTTCCAACTCCCAGCAAAGTCTGTAGCTCATGGCTTCAAACCCCTCAGAGGCACAAACAGTTTTTAAGACGCTGTCTTCCAGAGCTGGCTGACAACATGCAAACCTAGTTGTGCTCAAGCTCTGCCTTCTGGATTAGTGATTAAATTGGCATTCATTGCACAAATTCTTGTTTGCACAGCACTGGCTATTTTGCAGATTTTTTTTTTTTTCCCCATCTCTTCTCATCTAGACACGGACATTATTGTATTGCAGTCTTTCCAAAAGAAATTTTGAATTGAGCTAATTTTTCCTTTTCAATGCACAGTCTCACATTATGATATGATTAAAAAATAGAGAGAGAAAAATACTATCTGTTTGGCTAAAGCATTCATCATCTTTTGATATTTTTTTTTTCATTTCCAGGAGACTTCGTTACAGAATCTTTGCTTTTTTTGGTTTACAGAGATGTCTGAAGGTAAATCAAAGAAATCTCGTGCCTCTGTAGCACTGTCTGTGACCCAGAGCCTGATTTTGTTCATTTTATAAACAGAGAATATGATGTTGGAAGGAAACTGGTTTTTCATTGAAGTTACCCTAGTTCGGGACTAGGGTAACTCGGCACTACAAAGCCAAGCCTTTCACCACAGGATCATTTCAGATCCACCCAGCCTAGTTCTGAAGTGATTTTGATTTCTTTAGCAATTGCACGTCTTTCCTCGGGATCATTCTTCTGGTTACTGGATCTGGATCCAGTTTTGGATGACAAATTCAAACTCACACTTGTCTGTTTCTTCCAAACCATTGCTTCGAAGGCCCATAGCTGGATTTCCTCCCCATGAAGGTATTTCAGGAACAATTGCCTCTCTCCTTCAACATCTAACAATTTCAGTGATCCAACAGTTTTAGAATGAGAAAGACATCTCGTGTTCCAGCTTTCAGTAACTGTGAGCTTAAAATCAGCAGCTCGGCTCTTGTGTGACTCTAGTACTTGCCTTCTTGTCTCGATTGCTACAACAGGGTTATCTATACTCTGAGAAAGACCTACTCGTAACACTCGGAGTGAACCTGTAACTGAACTTGTAACAGTCGCCCTGGCAGAGCATGTTGGCTTCTCTCCGAGTTCAGTGACGTGACAGGGAAACTGAAGCAATGGAGACTGGCAAGGGCATTTCCATGGGAAAGGAAAGAGAGGAATGGGAGTGCTGAGATTTGCTGTTTTCTCTTTTGGGGGAACCTAAGCCGAATTAGGGAATGAACTCAAGTTGTGAGGTTTAAGATGACAAGCGCTGATGCACAGCAGCCTCCACCCCAGTGCTGCTGGCTACGTTGCGGTCAAGCTGTTACTGACACATCAGAGAACCCCTCTCAGACTACTCAGTACGAAGGCACCTCCAGTCAAACTGCCTCAGCCTCCCTGGAATCCCTGTGCCAGACACTCTAGGGGCAGCCACAGCCACCCAGGGCCACCCTGACAAGCTGGGGCTCAGCAGAGGCAGCATTTACAGGAGCAGAGCACAAAGCAGACACCAGCACCCCAGTTCTCGGGTCAGTTCAGAATTCCTAATGCTCCAAGACCATACACAAAAGCACAGAGCGGGCAGAAGACCTACAGGCTCCTTGGTCTCACATAGCAACAGCTGAAAAAGATACAACTCAAGGATATTCTTGGACAACAGGAAAGTTGGATCTTTTTCAGAGCTTCAGTTCTGGAAGAACAGCATATTCAGGCCAGTCATTTGAATTTCCCGATGATGGCAATCATTCACTTGCATAAATTGTGGGAACTACTGCGCTGAACAACGCGATGCGTCGCTCAGGATATGAGTGATCACTCAAAGCCTACGTATAGTCCTGACTCACCAACACACAACAACAATTCGTAAAACTCCTTTGTAAAACTATTGGAATAATAACTTTTGCTGCACAGGATTTTTCAGATGATATTAATACAGATGAAAAAATGTCCTAGGAACCAATAAAAGCACTTTTTTTGGTTGGTTGGTTTTGTTTAATTGACCTGTCCCCTTTAAAAAAAAAAATAAAAAAATTCGACTTTGTGCAAAATTACTTAAAAATATTTGTAGGTAATAGCTGAAGACAAAAACTTACCTCCTACAGGTACTTCTGTTTGGCTTGGTTCAGCTGGCTCTTAAATGAAAAACACAGTCAAATGAATATGAATCTATTTTCAACAATATGAATCAGATAAGTATCTTCGAAAAATTAAGGAAATTAAGTTTTCCCTGACAAAAAAAATATTTCTCTTATGATCAAATGTCTTTGAGATAAATACGTGTAACTTTCTACAGGGTCTGCAGCAAAATATACAACATACCCCAACATTATTTCCACGGTGCAGAGTCCCTTACTCCTACGATATTTATTGAATGCTTTCTCTTTAGTTTCTCAGTTTCTTTAAGTAACAGTTTATTCAGTCAATTGCAAAGTCTTTCCCACACTACACCAGTTTGGAATAGACATTTTTAAAAGGTCTGCAAATATTTAGAAACTATTTCAGGTCAAAAGAAAGTTGCTCAACTCCATTTATTTTAGGTGTCGACAGCACAGAGCCAAGTTCTCCATTCTGACTACGACAGGTGATGTGTGTGCAGCCCAGAGAGCCTTGCAGGGGTGACAGAGCTGGGCAGAAATTCCACCAAGACCCGAGTTCTAGGTTCTTAAATGTTACACAAGCCAGCTCCACTTGGCTGAACATCTATCTGGCCCAGACAGACACGTCCTTTTAAGTAGACATCAATAAATGGATCCTGAATTGGCCCTATATATTGCCCCAACTAATCCTTCTTTTCAGCTCACTCATCATCCGCAAAAATCAAATCAAGGAACAGGCCGATGACACAGCTGGAAGGAAGCAATGGCTCTTTCTATTAATTTATTAATATTTAATTGCTATAAAGTCACCGCCGCACACTATCTCTCAAAATAAGACGGCTCCTCACGAGCAGCCTGTGCCCAGGACACGGCTACTGGTATCAGCTGCCAGGAAGATGGAGAACCCCACACCCTACCCCTCCTGCAAGGACGTGCATCACGTTCTGCATCACCTGCTAGTACTGGTGCTGCTGCCGGTGCTGCTGCCGGTGCTGCTGGTGCTTCTGCTTCAGCTTTTTCCATCAGCTCTAAGATTAGACACGATCACTGTTAAACTTCATAATGAAAATGGTCCACACGTAAAACAAGGGCAACCTTACTTCTTCAATCTGCAAATCCTGAAACTTGTCACATGAGCAGGTTTCTAACACTTGTGATTGAGCTGCAGTTCAGTATTTTTTGTTACAGAAAAAAATCCAAGTATCCCCTATCTTGCCTGCAAGCATCAAAATTTTCCTTTCAAGCTCCCGCCTGATCTGCCTGGAAGGTTTCCTCTTACCAAGGGATCTCTTGCCCACCTCAGAAGGTGTGCCTAGGACTGGTGAGCAGGTCAGCGTGAGTTACTAGCTACAGTATCTTCCTGAGAACACTTCATATCTGCAGTTCATAGACCTCTGTAATATTCTAGTGGTTGGATGCAAATGAATAAATGTCGGGTCACTAATGCTCAGGCTGGGCAA
>VWZK01016849.1:0-10350 GCA_013396935.1 Baryphthengus martii | reverse complement strand
GCCGATGGCGCTCGGGGGACCTGCCGTTCTATGGGTCGCGCTGCCCGGAGCTGCCGCGCTCCCCGCCGCCTCGCCCGCTTCGTCTTCCCCGCACCCTCCGTTGTGCGGAGGTGAAGGTGCCCGCTCCGTTCCTGTCCTTGCGGGCGACGAGGAGCCGCCGGACGGACGAGAATCTGGCGCCACCAGGCCCGGCAAGGATAGCCGGACTCCGTGCGGGATCGCCCTTGGCACCGCGGGCTTCTTCGGCCGCAGGAGCGGTCCGAGGAGAGCCGTTGTCGGAAGAGAAGGAGGCGGCACCTAAGAGCCGCCGCAGGCCGCTGGTACCGCCGGGTTGCCGGCGAGTTTTGCAGTGACGTGTCCCGCCTAACTCCAAACTACCACGAGGAATTGGAGCTGTCCGAGAGGCGAAATCAAACGCCATCAGACTGCAAGCGCACTGAAACGAGCAGCCAGTTTGCAGAAGTCTCGGCAAGAGAGCAAAGGGAGCCTGGGCTGGCTGGTTGTCCTAATGCACGTGAGTGGGAAGCTGCCTGGCAGCTGCTGCGCTGACGTGCTTAAAAAAAGACAAGAGGACGTTCATTTCAACCGTTCTTGAAAATTTGCTGTCACGATAAGCCTAGCAATCTTGGGTTTCATTTCCTGGGTTTCGTTTCCTTCTGTAGGAGCTGAAGTTTTGTTTTCCGTGGACTGCACCAGGCTGAAGGACTGCTTTTTACCAGAGAAAAAAGAGAACTGGGTTGTATTTGTTTTACCTTCCCTCACCGTGGGAGAAAGGCTGGGGTAGTGAAGAATAGAGAGCTTCTCACACGCTTTTTCCACAGGTGAGTAAACCAGAAGTAGTGCTGTGCTTAATGGCCTGCTGTGATACAGTTTTCTAGCTGTGTTACAGATGTTTTTCTGACACTATGAAATATCTGGATGTGCCAGCAGGATTTTTCTTGCTGCTGAAATGCTGGGGCCTGAGCCATAGGCCCTGAACCAAAGCTGACCTGTAGATGAACCTCACAAACCCACAGTATAACTACCGTGTAGTATTAATCACACCTATGCTATGCTAGTTACCTATGTTTTGCTATGAGGATGTCCATCTTGATGCCAGTTTATAGAAGCTCTGCTTGTAATGCTTATTTTGCAGTAATAACGCTCTTTAGGTGTACATCATAAAGAAGCCTTGTTGCAATGCTCCTTGTGTTTTATATTTAGAAAAGCAGGTTGTAAAGGACCCGGGCAGACTTCAGGCCTTGCCGAGAGACAGGCAATTATCTGCTCAGTAGTGGAACATAGAGCTTAGATAAAATATAGTTAATAGATGTATTCATCTTTCCTTGTTTAAGGGCAAGTTGTCAAGGCCGTGTAACCAGGCGCCTGGCCTTGGTTGGGAGCATGTGATCGCTGCAATACAGAAGTAAGTAGGTAACTGAGCTCCCTCGGTGCCTCCCTGAGCCCTGGCCAGGCTTCGGATGGCATCCGAAAGGAGAATGAAACTGGATGTTTCACATTTGAAGTTCTGCAAACTTGTTTATTCGATTCTATAAAAGCTGGACCCTCTTACAGCGACTGTGGAGAGTTCCTCTATGAGCAGGCGCACTGCGTAGGACCCCCTGATTGCTGGGACAGGCTCCAACATCATCAGCTATGCCCTGTATCCCAACATAGCCATGCACAAACCAACCAGACAAATGCCAGAAAAACACATTACCCAATCCATGACCCTCGTTATCCTTGGCTCTTTCAGACACTCCACAAAACTCCCAGCAGCACCTCAATAAGGAGCTCTACTGGCCTTTTATCTCCACCCTCTAATCGCCACCTGAATGGCTGCTGTTTCACATTTCTGCTTTAATTCTCAGCATTTCAGGGTGTGCTTGGCCTGGCCTCCCCTCCTGGATGGCCCTCTTACAACAGAAGGGGCCATCCCTCATATCAAGGTCTGGTATGGCATGTGTCCCCACCGCTCAATGCCTGCTGGATTGCAGCCAGCAATGGAGCTAAAAGTTCTTCTTGGTGCCAAACACAGAGGCCAACCCAGTCTTGCCCTTGATTCCAACAGGAGGTACCTGGGCAGCCTTAGCCCCTTTGACCTGGTTGGGAAATTTATCCAGATGTCAAGTTCACTTCAGGGCTCAGACTCCAGCACCTCAGGGGGTAAATTGCTACACTCCAGTCAGGATCACAGAAAGACACTTCAAGGAAATCTTTTTCTTTTATTTTTCACAGGGGTTTTCTAGAAGTAAATTCCAATCCCCCGGTATGGCCAATAAAGGAGAGGGTCGCCGCAGAGCTCAGCTGAGCTTTTGCATTATAAAGCACTGACCACTGCCTTCCTCTGCTCCATCAAGGTCACCTCAGTGGCGTTGGTCACTCAGTTGTCTTCTAGATCGTTGTGAGCCCCGAGGAGACTCCAAGCGCCAGAGAAGTGTCTAATGGACATGTTGATTTTTGCAGGGACGGAGAGAAGAATGGCTGTGTGAGTGTACAAGAGGGATGCCGTGTTTCAAAACAGTATTTTCTGAGACCTTCCCTTCTCCGTTATGCTCAGGCAGGAATTCAAAGAGGAGCCAATCACCTGCAGACACAATAACATTGGAAATTTGTATTAATGAAGACTAAGCACCTTCCCTACCTGTGTGCGTGTAATAAAACCTCATTTTAAAAAGCAGGGCCTTTCTTTCCTAGGGCCCTGGGAGACTGGACTTGATCTCCATCCTCGTGTCGGTTCCCTTTTCCTGTCCTTGCTTGTGTTTCCCCAGGGCCTTGTACTGGTGGTACCAGTATCGAGTACACTTCAAGAGGGAGAATCTCTCTTTTCAAAGGGTCTGAACACTAAAAACTCTGGGGAGGTGCTTGGTCCCTGTGGGAGGAGGGTGGGTGCTGGGTTGCCTCGTGCAGCCTGTCTGGGAAGCCAGTGCCAGGGGTGCAGTGAGTAGGGCCCCAGCCCTGTGCACCAGCAGTTTGTTTTGTGGGTACCTACTGCAGCTGGTGCTGGCAAATGGTAATTGCAGGAATAGATTCTATGGGAGAGCAAATGACCCTGCAGGGTACCTGTCCCACCGGTAGTGTGTTAATAGCTACAGCCGATGGAGGTGCTGATGAAGAACACCGGTGCCAGAGGGAGTTACTGGGATGTACGGGATGATACGGGGAAGATGTAGCAGGAGCAAGGCACCTGCTCCCAGGTCTCAGAGCTCTTTCTTTTCACAAACATGAAGGACTCTGAGGCCCAAGGTCATTGCTGACACTGGAGGGAGTGTGGGTGGCGCATTTCAACTGTCCCCCACCCCACTCTCAAACTCCCTCTCCCTGGCCCTCTTCAGCCCCTGCCCTATGCCCTTCAGCTCCCTCCTCTCCTTGGTTTTTGCAGGTGACATGAGGAGTCAGAGAAATAAAGCTGACCCAGGTGAGAGGTCTACAGTCACCCTCTGCTCTTTGGCCTCCTGCCCTCTTCAGCCCCACACCATTCTCAGCCTCCCCTCCTCTACAGACTCCTCCCTGCTCTCTACAATGCCCCTCCTTACCCTCTACATTCACCTTCCCCTCGTTGGCCTCCCCACATACTTCAGCCCCCTCCCATACTTGGTCTCCATGCCCCCAGCCTCTACACCTGTCAGCTTCCCTGCCCCTTTGCCCTCTACTACTACCTCCCATTCTTTTTTGTCCCCTTCCTACCCATTCACTCTTGTTCTCCTACCCCTTTTGGACATTCTCCTCCTTGCCCTTGGTCTACTGCCCCCTGTTGAACTCACAACTACTTACTGGCTCCCACTCACCCTCTTGGCCTTAGTGCTGCTTCCCTCCACCCCCTCTCTTGTCTCCATTTAAGGCTCAGGGCAAGTCCCCCAGAGCAGGACTCCTATCAGCCTTCCCTCCCTCCCAAGGGAGGATAAAAAGGGGAGTAAGGAAGTACCTCACATGGAATTGGAAGTTAAGACTATGAACAAAATTTAATAAATAACAGAGATAAACAGGGGAAAGGAATACGAAGGAAAAAGGGATATACAAGTCTATACAAAACCAGCTCTTGGATGGGGATGGATTGTGCAGAGCACGGGGAGTCAGGCCTGGCCGTGCTGAGGGCGGTGGCAGCAGCAGAGCCCAAGGAAGGAAGAAGAGCAAAACTCAACCTTCCTGTCCTTTTTCTAGAGTGTGGCAGGGAAGGGGAGGGAATACCAGCTGCCCTCTGACCCCTCAGAGTCCTACAGTTATCACCTGTGTGTGTCATCTGTCAACTCTTAAGCCATACCACCACTGCATTCACCCTCCCCTCATTGGTCTCCTTGCCCTCTTCGGTCACCTCCGCTCTCTCCTCAGTCGCCCTCGCTACCCTCCTCAGACCCCTCCCTGCTGTCTACAGTACCCCTCCCTACCCTCTACACTCACCCTCCCCTCCATGGCCTCCATATTGGGACCAGTGCTCTTTAACATCTTCATCAGTGGCATAGACAGTGGGATCAAGCGGACCCTCAGCAAGTTTGCAGATGACACCAGGCTGAGCGGTGCAGTTGACACATCTTAGCGATGGAAATGACATGCAGAGGCACCTGGACAAACTGGAGAATTGGGCCCATGCGAACCTCATGAGGTTCAACAAGGTTCAACAAGTCCAAATGCAAGGTCCTGCACCTGGGTCAAGACAACCCCAGTATCAATATAGGCTGGGGGATGGAGGGATTGGGAGCAGCACTATGGAGAAGGATTTGGGAGCGCTGGTGGATGAAAAGCTGGACATGAGCCAGCAACATATTCACTCAGCCCAGAAGGCCAATCTTATCCTGGGCTGCATCAAAAGCAGCGTGGCCAGGAGGTCAAGGGAGGTGATTCTGCCCCTCTGCTCTTGTAAGGACCCCACTGGTAGTACTGCATCCAGCTCTGGAGAGCTCAGCACAAGAAAGGCATGGACCTCTCCTCAGGAATATGAGCATGGAAGTGGATATGAAATACAGGAATATACTTCTAGTTTCTGTATCCTTTGAAAGAAAGGAAAATAGATGAAAAATACATCCCAGGTAGTTCAAAAGCTTAACTTCCTCCAAGTTAAAAGTCAGATTATTTTCCACTTCAGTTTTTTTTCTGTATGACACCATACACCCACTGATGATTGCCACATTCGATGTCAGAGAGTATTGTATGTTTGAGAGATTATAGCCAGCTCATGCCGTCTGGCCCTAAGCTCCTTAACTCTTGGGCTATACATCAGCTTTGAGGTGTCAGCTATCACAAATCAAGTGTCAAAAGTGTACATTTGGGAATAAAAATGAATATAGAAAAGCAAGTTTTCAGCCTGACTGTATTGATAGCAAAAGCTATGTCATTCCCAGAGATCCATGAGGTAGACCTGAAATGAGATATTAAATCAATGTGCTCCTGTAACATGAATAGGGCTACAAAGACCCCCACAGTTCAGACAGTTCTGAATTCTCTGCTGCACTCGCACATTGCTCCAGTTACTCTCTAGAAAGTTTTCCAATCGTGGGGCATACATAGGCTTACAAAACCACATCACTACCTCTGAGAATGTACTAAAAAGCAACGCTATAAATTCCTGACATGCAGGCTTCTTCATACACACAAGCAGTTGCCAAGACCCAGCTTTGTACACCCAGTGTGTACACAGCATAGGCATGGAGTAGACACACCACAGGCTAAAAAGCAGACATAAGGCCCCGGAGCTGGCTGATGAAGTAAGCAGAGGCTGGTGGGCTGTAAGATGTCCTCTTACTCAACTCACCAGCTACTCCAGCTCTTCTGTTGTCACATATGGACACAAATGGGCTCTTCTGGCAGCTGACTGGTTTCTCCATTCACTGGACCCTTTCGACCCATGGCCTCTGCATGCAGGTGCTGGCACACTGACCTCTTGTTCTAGCCACCAGCTAGTCTGTCGTGAATTTTACTGCTGATCAGGCACATCCACATGGGAAAATAGTTGGGAAGAACAGAGTTTAATAGCAAGATGGGCTAGGTTGAGGCAATCAAGTCCAAGGGATAGCCAGAGAAGCGTATTGGCCAGCAGCTGGTTTCACACGACTGACTTTTTTTCCCTTCTCCCTTTTCCCACTCATTCCTCTCTGATCCATCTCCATCTCTTCCTCTCCCTGCATTTGGTTTCTTCCCTAAATGTGTCCTAATAAATTTTATTGATTTCCACAATCCACCCCTCAAAGCCTTAGTAAGTTACACAAGTCCCCTTAAATATCCCATTTAGAAGTCTGCACTGCTCCTTCCCATGAGATCTGTGATAACATTGTTTTTATCAGCAACAGAGTTCTGGTTTCACCTCTTCAAGGCTGTGCTTCAGAGGTTCCTTCATTGGCCCAACAATCAGCGCCTTAATGATGCCCGTATTTGTTATGGTCTTGTTATCTCCTGTTCCTTAGTGTTCGAGGAATCGGAGTGTTTAATTTATTCCTTCTCTTGCCTCCTGTCCTTGTCTTTTAAGGTGACCAGCGTTAGCCAGATGTCCTCACAAACCATATATCTTTACATTCCACTTACCCTCACGTTGGAGGCATGTCCTCCCTGGAGAAGAGCATTCTTCTCACAGAACATGAAATTAAATCAAATTTGCAATCTGGGAAAATGGGACCCAGTCTTTTCCATATGTTTAATTCCAAATGAGACATGAAATATTATTGCTTTTCACACCCACTCAGAGAAACGTCCAAACACTCTGGTTTGCACATAAACACCTTCAGGAACACAGATTTCAATGACTGCGCTTCATCAGTGAAATGTTCACGCTTTCAAAACAAACTGTGAACTCCTCAACTAAAAAAATTTCTCCTTCGAACTTTTCTTTTTTTCCCCATTATTCAAGAAACCTAACCAGTAATTTTATACGGTTTTAAACATGTTCATCTCTAATTTTATTTTCCCAGGGTCTAACTTAGGGCAATTGATGTCATCTGCTACACTGTTTGCCTTATGCATGAGTATAAATGTGGTTGTACATTTTCCTTTGAATGTTCAGGCTCCCTGTATTACAACTCTATTTTTATCTTCAAACGAGTTTGCTATCAACTGAAGTTCTTGTAATCTCATCATTAGGCAAAGGGGCATTTTTACCTCTGCTAAACACTTCTTGAGATGTTATAAAAAGGTTATAAAGATGTTTTTCCATTCACAACTGGCTTCAAATTATTTCCGGTTATTTTAGATCGTTTCTCAGTTTCAGTGGCACAATTAATGATATGCATACACATGGAAAACTGAGTGTTAAAAGATTATAGGACTGCATATAATGCACTAAATGGCTAGAAAGGGAAGTGCACAGTTTGACTTACATATCACTAATAATCATTGTTTCATCCAAGACATGGATCCTTTCACTGCAGATAATATATATATAATATAATCCTGTTCCTGGATTCCTTACTGAAGCAACAGATAAAGTCAACCAAAGCTCTGTGATGTTGTATCTGCAGATGCAAGTGAAAATGGGAATTCTGTAAAGTAATATATTTAGCAATAAACATACATTATTTCTGGTATCCACCATTCAAAGACGGGAAGAATAATCTAGAGGTTAATTTTGAAATCTAAAGCTATAGCAGCAAGGAGGCAATGAATGAATAGCAGACTCTGCCAGGAATCTGAGATCTGTGAGCACTACCTATCTTTTGAAATAAGCCTGGTTCATTGGGAAAGAAAAAAAAAAAGTTCCTTTAATCTTCAAGCAGCTAAGCCTGTATTCCTCAAATCTCTACAGCTGCTATCCAACACCAGAAGTGCTCTCCTGTACTACAGAACAAAGAATATAAGGATAATTTTATGTAGTTTTATTCTGCTTAAAGAAGGCCCTGTTCTTTGTTGCAATGAAATTCTCTACTTCCTTTAAAAGTAAGAAAAGGATGTTGTGTATTACAGGAATGAATGCACGGTGGTTGTGTACTCACTAGAAACACTATTCTGTAGGAAAATACCCGTTGTAAAAAGTCCATCCAGGCCCAACCACTTTTGCAGTAGGAGACCAGACAGTAATAGGTGGATTACATTTTTAATAAAATATTTTTATGCAGTTGTCATGACAACAATGAAAAATGTTTTAATGGGATCCTATTTCAAAGAAGTGCAAAAGTGGACAAAACCCAGACATAAGATTATACTCATTAAGATAACTACAATGCAATTACATGATAATCTTTTCCATGACAAATTATTTTTCTGATGATGGTAAGTTAAAATATTAATTTCCAATTCCATCTCTTCTAGATGTATTCACTACAATTCTGTAGAACATATTACAACATAAACACTGTCTCTGGAAGGACTTTTGCACAGCAAATATCCCAACTAAAAATTATTATTAAAGTATTTTTCTGATGAAAGAAAACACACTCTCAAGTATAACCCTTGAACTTAAACCAGAGCTATTTATTTTCATTTGCCTTCACGAACTATGTTGGTTTTTATAATAGAAAAAGGGTTTTCTAGTATAAAACCTGTAAGAGATGGACATAGAAAATAAATCATTTTTGTATTAAATAAACTGTTAAAGCTAAAGAGTCAGCTGAACAGGCAAGAATGAAAAATAATCACGGCCATTACGTGGAAGATCCTGTTGAAAAGTGAAGGAATTCAGGGTGTTCCATTTCTAGGATAGGTCCCTTCCAAAGTTTCTGACTCTTGTCTACTAATAAGTAAAAACCGTAATCACTTGAAAGCTAAACCTCTCCAAGTAACCTCTGTGAACTACTTGCCTCTATCCATTTTCCAAGAAAAAAAAAAATTATAAATCACATCTTTCAGCAACTTCACCTGGCAAACTTTCAGAAGAGGCTGAGTGTGGCTAGACATGACTAGAAAGATGAGATCATTATATTGTTCATGTTCTGAATATTACTCCCCAAAATAAGGATGGATATTCAAGTAGGTTATCTGGCAGCCTAACACACAAAGTTACTTTAAATGTTGACCAAACCATCCATCATTTTGCTACAGCAGGTAGATTATCAAAGACGTTTTGACATACGATGAATATGATATTTACTGTTGTGATACATACAATAAAATAGATTTAAGCTAAAAAGCCAGGAACAAGCTGGCTTTTGATTGTGTGTGAAATAATTTCCTCAGTGTTACTTGTTCACACTGTTGCTCCTGATGCTGGATCTTCTGTCATCTCTGATCTGTTACGGGTACCATCTATTGTATTTTAATATTGGCTCAGAAAAGTACTTTATGCATCTGTAGACTGAGGCGATAAATCAATTTCTATATAGAAATGATGGAATAGATTGTGCAGAAGCCTGTCCAGCTTCACTCCTGACCCTAAAACCAGGTGGGAGAGTCCTAAAGGAACGACAGAGGACTTAATACCATATTTGTCCTGAGATGTTTTAGAAAAAAACAATATGAGAACATTTTAAGGTAGAAGAGGATTTTGTTGGTGCTGATCAAGTTGCATTAAAATAGAACAATAGCAAAACCCACTTATTTATTGCATCGTGACGTACTAATTCTGTTGTGTTAGCAAAGCCAGTGAGAGACTGCGGAGTGAGGATTGCTGCGGAGATCAGCTTCAAGGCAGGTAAGATTGCACCGGGGAAGGAATCTGCAGCAAAAACAACCGACAAAAAGCTCTTTTGGGGGCTTTTTGAGGCCGGGAAAAGCCTTTTGCCTGTGCTGGGGGCTGTCAGTTGGTGGGTGGGCTGCTGAGAGAGCCTGGGCGGAGCCAGCACCACCCACCGTTGATCAGGTCACCAGGCTATAAGAAGCCTTGGGTGAGCAAGTGGTGCTTGTGTGTGCCCTGGTGGGTGCCGCAGCTGGCTGCAGCTTGTGGGGCAGGGCACTGAGCCTCTGCCAGCGTACAAGGTAAGCTCAATCCCTCTGAGCGGTCACAGGTCAAGGGCACTCATCCCAAGTGACCCTCGAGTTACAAGGTGTCAGTTGCTCGTAGAGATCCAGCCATGGTGGCTATCTGGCTGAAGGCTGTTGTTAGAAAAACTGTGGGCATCTGGACAGAGGGCCCATGCAAACATGTGGGCGTCCAGGCCTCTGGCTGCAGAGAGTGCCGGAGCCTGGCACTTGCAATGGAGGGTAGCAGAGACAACACCTGTGTCAGATGTGACCTGGTGAATGATCTGCTCAGCCAGGTGGCTNATGATCTGCTCAGCCAGGTGGCTGAGTTGAAGGATGAAGTGGAGAGGTTGAGGAGTATTAGGGAGTGTGTAAGAGAGAGATTGACTGGTGGAGCCACTCCCTGAGAGAAAGGAAACTGGTGAGGCCCCACATAAATCAGAGGATCCCCTCCCCTCTTGTCACCAGGCAGTAGGAGGGGACCTCAGAGAAGGGGGGAATGGAAACAGTTCCCTGCTCAGGGAATCAGGCAAATCCCCTCCCAGCCTCCCCCAC
>VWZK01016847.1:165236-176373 GCA_013396935.1 Baryphthengus martii | reverse complement strand
CCTCAGAAGGGAGATGCTCCACTCCCTTAGTCCAGCTTTGTGCTGCACTCTCTCCAGTAGTTCCCTGTCCTTCTTGAACTGGGGTGCCCAGAACTGGATACAGTACTCCAGGTGAGGCCTCACCAGCGGACAGTAGAGGGGGAGGAGAACCTCCCTCGACCTACTGGCCACACTCCTTTTAATGCATCCCAGGATGCCATTGGCCTTCCTGGCTGCGAGGGCACATTGTTGGCTCATGGCCATCCTCTTGTCCACCAGGACTCCCAGGACTTTTTCCCCAGAGCAGCTCTCCAACAGCTCAGCCCCCAGCCTGTACTGATACATGGGGTTATTCTTCCCCAGATGCAAAACTTTACACTTGCCCTTATTGAATTTCATTAAGTTTCTCCCCGCTGAGCTCTCCAACCTGTCTAGGTCATGCTGGATGGCATGACCCTCCAGCGTGTCAGTGACTCCTCAGTTAAGACTGTTCTGTTGCACAAGCTGTCTGCATCACAAGTCAACTATGGAACGGTATAGCCGAACATCTGCAAGGATCTTTAAAAATTATATATATGATGTGTTCCTTGAAGCCATGAGTAGAACAACACAGTAGAATACTTCATCAACAAAAGGTATGACACCTCAGGAAATTATTGAAGTTTAATGGCAATATTCAGTATACTGAAACATTAAAATATTGTTGACTATTTAGAGAGTTTCTGGTGAATTTCAGAGACAGAAGAGGTACCCTGTGTTCTAGGGATTCAATAGTATGTGTTTGATTAGTCAAGGTAGAGAAGAAAGTAAGCTATGACACTTTAAATAATTGTCTAGTATAGTGTCTTAGCAGTAAATTTTTGGCAAGCACATAGAAGTGTGTGGTCAAAATAGTTTTTATCAGAACAGTTTAAGTTTTAGTTACATCATATTATTGTGATAGCTATGCTAAGTATTGCAGGTAATCATTCTGCATATTAAAACTACCTTTTAGAGATTCTCGAATATTCTCTGGAGTCGCACAGAGAAGCAGAAGAGATCATGGAGGAACACAGAAGGCTTTTTAGCAAACATGCAGCAGTGAACAGCTGTAGGCTTGCACTCGATAATTTTGCCTTTGCGCATCTGGCCCCACCATTAGCAGAAGCAGACAATATACACATATTTGCCCACAGCTACAGTACTTTTCACAATCTAAATCCACTCAAACTCTCAAAATCACAAAATTGACTTGTTTGGTTTTTTTTAGATAACTAGTGGTTAACTAGTGTGGTTTGAATTTGTTTTGGTTTCTATTCTGGGAATGCCTAGGGACATTTTTTTTTTTTTTTTCTCAAAACCAGTAAAGGCAGTAGTGTGGATCTTGGAGGTAAAACTAAATGTCTTTGGTGTATGAAACACTACTTTTTAAACTTTAAGCTCAATTTTGTCACAAATACAAGCAATTAAAAGCCATCAATGACAGCAGGTGTAGGAGACATAAGTATCTATTTGAATATGGGTCCTTCCTTCTATGTACCCCAGCTTCCCATTTGAAAATGAAGATTTTCAAATATTGTGGAAAAAAAAGAATAAATATGTTAAGCATTCATATACTACCAGAAAAATGTATATAGGTACCTAAGATAACAGAACTATGGGTAATAAAATTTACTGACTGAAATTCTTATGTATTCACATGACTCCAAAAGCATGGGCCCTTAAAAAAAGAAAAATCTACATCATATTCCAAGATTCATGAAAAAATAGTAATGGTAGGCAACACAGGCACAGCGACACACAGCTCATCACTTCTGTTGAAGAAGTATTGGATTAATTTATAGTAGTAACTTCAGCATAAGCAGATCTGGAAATACTCAGCACATTCCATTATCTCTCTTATAAAAAAAAAAATATATACATATATATATATATATATATATACACAAAATTTCCAGCAACTGATCGCAGAAAATACCACTCTGATAGAGTTACCTTTGTACTTTGTAAGTATGCATAACATTACAGTGTCACCATGGTTATGGAAATATTTCTTTGCATGGTTCATTTTAAATACACAAGTAACATGCGGAGAAAAAGCCACAGCACAAAGGAAATTCACCAACGGAATGTAAGAAAGAAACTGAGTGATACCAAAAATACAAGCATAATAACATGCAAGATCCAATTACCAACAGCTGGCCTGCATCCGGGCTGGGTTTGTGAAGGAGGTGCGAATGATAACAGCCAATGCTTTATCACACAGTCTTATTTATGAAAGTCATTAAAATCATAACTTCAAGTAAGGAACTATTTGACATAAAAATCTGAAAAGCATTGTCTGGGTTTATATACATAGTTTAGAGATCATGCAGAAAACTGCTGTAATATGAACGAGGTCTCTCAAATGGAGGCCACATCTATGCTAGAGCTTTCAGGTATGATTTTAAGAGGGGAAATTACAGCAAGTGTATCCACATGTGATAGTTTCAAATTGTGGTCTGTCATTCTGAACATCTGAATTTAGGTCACGATAACACAACTGCTGCACCATTTTTTGTATTGCTCCAAAACAAAGAAGAACTTGCAATTAACAAGTTGTGCACATTTGTTCCACTTCAATTGCTCTGCTATATATTAATAGCAATAGTTAAGTAAGAAGCACCTGAGGCCTTTGTAGGGTTCTTCTGCTAGCAAGAACTTCCACAGTTCATTTGTTTTCCCTTAAATTGAAGAAATGGTCAAAAATTAAAATGGCTGACCATGGTACTATGTGAAAATCTTTCACAAAGACATGTAATTACTCATGAAAATGTTTTCATAGAACAGAAATGCAAGATCTACACATTACTCTTTCTTTTTTTTCGGAATGGTCCTGTCTTTCTTCCTTTTTATGTTCATTCCTAATAATCTAAGGAAAGTATTTTCTGATCCCTTTCTGATGAGATGTTGCTACTGTGAATGTATGATTGCTTTATTTATGATATCTGTATTAAACTTATTTCATTTATCGACTGCATATAAATTGAGCTTGTCTATTTGAATTAGTGCAATATTACACCTTTCAGGAATACGTTCTGACTTTTTGATAACCTTAATAAGTAGGTGGAAGAGTATATGAGGAATAAGTAGCAGACTGAAGACTTTTATTTCTTATTCTGCATACTAGGTTCAGAAGTTTCATTTTTTCTCCACTGTCACGTTCAGTTATCCTTTGGATTATAGAATCATGCTGGCTGGGATGGATGTGAATGGACAGGTAGGGCGATCACATATGAAAACAGGTCCAATAAAAGCAAGTTGTTCAAGGCCATGCCCTGGAAACTTTTGAATGGCTCCATGATGTCTCTGGCAGCCTGTTCCAGTGCTTTACCATCCTCATGCTGAAATGTTTTTACCTCCCTTGTCTCCCTGCACATGTAATAAGCTTCATCTCCCTGGTCATTTGATGGCTCTTCAAAGAGCTTGCTCCAGAGCCCAAGAGCTTTCAATTTTCAAAACATGGAAAGATGTATTAGTAGCAAATGGGATAACCAGAGCACCTAGGACTACTAGCTTCAAGTCTGAAAGTATCCGAACCCACTTCTCCAGAAGAGTGCTCTACCAACAGATGGGCTTGTGAGAAGGTTTCATTATTCCTCACAGATGTTAATTTTTAACCAGGCTTATTAAATAATCAGTGTGCCTTTGTAGAAACCTGTAGCAAAAACTTTAAGATTTTTGCCTGAAGCAGTACAATCTTAAGTTTCATTCTCTTCTGCAAGGAATTCTAGGGTATAATGCAATAGACACTACTGCAGCAGTGACCTGAACATAAGAAGTACATCTCTTGGAAAAAAGTTTTATGTCCAAAAGCTTAGAATCATTTTAACACTCCTTCTTGTCCTTGAAGAAGATATTCGGGAGTAGACAGTTTTGCGTACTTATATCCTGGGTATTATATATATAAAACAATTTGAGGCATATTCCTCTGCTGCACTGTTATTTGAGGAAGAACACAAAATGCAAATCATCGTATCACCTTCTCTGTGGTCTAACCACTGAACTGTGCCTAATAAAGGATAGTTATCTTCTGTGCTTTGTGACAAATACGATTTGTTGAGTATGCAAGTGTAAAAGATTAATGTTTAGTTTGTGAGTTCTTGGGAGACAGGTGAAATATATATCAATCTGCTGTTGAAGCTGAAACTCTACTGAGCATTCCTCAAACCCGAAAGCTGTACGTATACTCACTTTAGATTCCTTTTGAGGTTAAGCAGCATCTAATAGGTACACTGAAGACTAAATTGTCTTTAAATTCCTATATACACCTTCTTGTGGATGATGCATTGCAGCAATCAGTGTATCTGCTTACATCTACACAACATTTTTTGGTTTTGGCCAAGTACAGACTTGTATTTACCTGTCACATAATGGGGGTCCAGTCAGTAGGCTCCGTACACCCATTGGGGCTTCTTAACTCAGTAATCATTGTGATACCATAAAATTTGGTCACAGAAAGAAAATCTCTAAGACTCTGTTTGAAGGTTTAGAAGTCAGACGTTCTTTATTGCAGTGTGGGACGTATGGGAGATAGTTCCTCCTAATATGCATGCCATACGGGATTCTCCATGTTATGTTTATATACAAAATTAGCAGAATTAGCAATTCATTAGATCCAACCTCTTTACACTAATTGGTTAGTAATTTACATGCAATTATAATATTGCTAACTCCATACTTCCACTACTGCACACGCTTTAAGGGCCTGATCTGCCCTGGGCTGGGGTCTTTTTGGCCTATGGACATGAATTTTAGTATTATGATGAAGGTAGTGCAGCTGAGGGTGCACGAGCCTTAAGTTATCGAGCCAAGTTGGCAATATACAATCGATTAGTTGTCTTCAAGGCCTAGTTGACTGGGATGTCCCTGCTAAGAGATACTAAATATCAGTTCTGCTGATTACAAGTGTTACATTTACAATTCTAGCTAGGTTTTAGAGTCAGTTCTCAACTAGGACTGAACTGTTTCAAGTCTCTTGCATCATTTTCATTGCTGTTTTTTTGTTTGGTTTGGTTTTTTTTAACTGTGGGGAAAAAAAGAAATACATCAGTTCAATAATTGAATTAATCTAGTATTGGTTTAAGTTGATAGCTTCAAAGATGGTCTTCTAGTCTTATCTGTTTTCTGGCAACAGTATTTACTTCTTTGTCTTTGGAGTTGCCATATCATTTTAATGAGTAGAAACCTAACTCATTAGGATGATCGTATCAGACATAATGAAATGGTTTTCTTATCACTTATTGTTACAGGCCTCAGTTTACAAGTGTCAAATTCTTTGCAGGCATTAACTTACAAGCACCAGCTACTAGCCTACAGGTATCAATTGTCTCAAGAAATTTTCTTCCTTTTTGGCTTACTCTAAGCTTGGACCATAGCACAAGCCATAATAAGACAATATGATAATCAGGAAATTTAGAGCAGAGCAAGAGCTGGATCTCTAAAGTAACATCACCGTGTAGCTATTGTTCTTGTGTTTGCTTCAACACCCCTTAATACAAAATAAATTAAATAATGTCAAGACAATACAGTGATGTATCAGTGAAGAAGTAGACTAAATGTCATATAGATAATAAAGATAGATGCGGGCAACTTAAGTGTTGTGATAATATCCTTCCCTACTTGGATATGAAAGAATTCTCCTGACAGAACAGAACTTGCTAGAAGTAAAAACCCAGAGAAAGCTGTTCCTGCCTTGTCATTTCTTTGCATACAAAAGAACTATGCAGGAATGGAGAATCTTGGAATCTTGGTAATAGGAAGAAATGAGAAAAATCATTGTTTGCTTATGATTACTGTAGACAAACCAACAGAATCATGAAGAAGCAACTGAGATTATTTTGCCTACCTTGTGGAAACTTTAGAAGACAGCTGATTTAATAGCTGTTTTACCCTCTTTTCTTGGATCCAACATTAGAGCTCAACCTAGACAATCAGATTTATGGCCTGGTTGTGTTCTATGATGTTTGAACTCTGGAATCATACCTTTGTGCCATTGACAGCTAGCATTAGCAACACGTCAAAGGTTATAAATGTTCCTTAGCAAATCCCCGCGTCTCTCCCATTCACTGAAATGCACTTTATCTGTGTTATGCACCTTCAGGATCTAGGATATTATCTTTAGAGAAAAGAAAAACTGTATTATACAAAACTGTAGTAAGAAAAAACGTAATGTATTTCTTCTGGTTTGCAGAAGGAACTCCAGATCGGCATTGAATCACAGGTCTCCATTTAGGATCTTAGTGACCTTTAGAAATACCCTTTTCAACTAATCTATTGACAACCTTCCTAGAAAATCTGCATAGAAGTCTTGCAGCCTGTAAAATATGCAGAGAACATGATATTGCTATGATTCCCATGGTTTTCTGTAAGATGTACTTGAGAAATGAAAGATGTTCCCAGAAGAAATACTTAACAGTCATGGTATAGTCACAACTCTTATCACAATGAATTGCTAGAATACTTCAAATGTGATTCTACTTTACAGACCAGAACGGTAAAGTGAGGGTTTCTGCCTTTATTGACTTACACTGATTGAGTCTTTTAATGAGTTCAGTTTACAAGAGACATTTTTTTCCAATAGCCAGTCCTACCCATCAACCTGTGGATACCTTAAAATATCCTTCCTACCATCTGGAAACCAAATGATGCTTTCAGTTTTACATGTTTAGCCCCATTTTCTTCTCTTTATGCCCTCAATTACACATAGATAAATCTTCTGTAAATGATCAGAGGTGGATTCCTCTGTCTTTGACATAAATGTCAGCATTTCTATTTTACAAGAAGTCCTGTCTACACGCTCCCAAATTACACCTCACCTGTACATAAATATGGCATTGATTTAATTCCTTTTTGCCTTACCATTTAGATGAATAAAGAAAGCTAAAGAAAGCATTTTCATGAACACAATTGTCGTAAGTCAGTAGGTAACTGATTTCCAAAGGTTCACAGAGATATATGATGGTTAACTAGACCAACACACTTGAATTAAAGTGAAACATCTAGCCTCTACATGACTAAAACACTGTTGCTAATGTCCCTTCCAAAATAGGAATATATTCCCTTTATCATTTGTTATGCAAGAGAACTTTTAGGGATCTACTTACTTAATCTCCATAACTGTGGAAACTGGGAGATTACCAATAACACATTCACTCTCTCTGAAATGGGGAAATATTGTGGTTGCCATTTCGGTAATGGAAAGCTTACAGAGAGATAGATTAAGAGCTAGCCCGATAAAGGGATTTTGGCATGTGGCCACCAGAGCAGAGCTCAAAGTTCTGACTAAACTTTCTATGCCATGCCTGGAGAAAATTATCCATTCAAGAAAAGGATTCATAGCATTCAACATGCTGAATCACGGATATGTCTAAATCTGATAATAAGAAACGATGAAGAGAGCACATCGCATGACTGCAACACCTCTTTGTGACATTGATGTATCAGCTCTGTAGACTTCAACAGAGTATGGAAGTACATGATCTGGCTCTGTAGTGAAAGTATCTCAGCACAAAAAATAAGCCAACACTTGGCTTCCTTTAATGACAATATCTGAATGATTTAAGTCTTTCTAAACTTTACTTTAGGATATATATTTTACACTGGAATTTGAAGTCTTGAACCTTTCCCTAAGCTGCTTCTCTTGGAGAAGAGAAGCCAATTCCCTTTTTTTTAAAAAAAATATGGCTAGTAGTAAAGATGTATGGTAAAGCTGTATTTCATTAGAGCACTTAAACTCAGGGCCTTCCTCAGCACTGGAATATTTGATCTGATTTTTTGTGTCTCCACGATGTATGCCCTAACCATAAGCTTAGAGGGCAAGCATTCTGCATTAAAATACAGGAATAACCCTAGAAAAAGCAACTGGAAACCAGGACTCCTATTTTCATGGGAGAATTGTAATCACTAGACTAGTATAAGAAATCTGTATTTTTTGCTTCATAGTGGCACTGTGTCAACATGCTGGGTAGAGTTTTGAGAACTCATTACTAAATTGCATCCTTTCCTACATCTGGCAATGTGTTCTTTCTATATAGCCTGCACATAGAGGTAGAAGCTGGTTTTTAGTGTTTTTCAGCCATGGAGCTTGAAGGAAAATCCTAGCATATATTCCGCATCTCTCCCTCCAGATTTGTGTTAAAGTACTTAAATAAGAAAGTATGACAATGTCTCACAAAAAAAACCCAAACAAACAAACAAACAAAAAAGTTTTATAACATCTACCTCTATCCAGCCTCCTATATTTTTGATAAACAATATACATGCACTTATATACACATACAAAAAAACACATATGTTCTTAAATAGGTGTGTATGATAGCTGTATAATGCATTTAGCGTTATTCAGTGTTCACATTAAACTGAAACTTGGCTTTCAAGAATATGGGTTACAAAGTAAATATTTACTTCCTGAAACACCCAGTATACGCTTACTGGTCAACCAGAGCAATACAAAGAGAGCCACTGGGCATAACTCTTAATTTACATTTTTCACAAAGGCACTGATGTCTTATGGAAGCTTATAGATTCACTTGCAGTCTTAAGAAAGTGTACTATTTACAGAATCTGTTATTTCATTCTTCATAATTCTTGACGGTTTTATGAACTGTTGATATGAACGAATGTCATTCAGACCCATAGATACTAAATTAGATCTGTATTTACATGTGTTTATATATGCGCATTTGTGTGCAGAAAATTGCATACTACAGCTTTTTACAAAATGTAGTTATTTTATTCCTAGCTTTGACTGATTCTTTTAAAATTGTGCTAGACAAAAGACAGTCATAATTTGATGTATAGGCAAGCACATATGAAAGTGTGCAGGGATGACTGCACATCCTTTTCTTTTTCCTCTGGTTAGAGCTTTGAAGTTTTTTTGCAAGATAGAAACAATTCATTCTATTGACTACAAATATAGGAATGAAAGTAATTGCATTTTAAAGTCAAAGACAATTTACAAAAACACATATCTGAATTATCTAGCATAGTCTAGTGTACATTAAGAATTCATTATTCTGTTCTTTTACAATATAACTTTCTTGTGGGGATATGGACATTGTTACTGTTGGTACATCTGTAAAACTATTTGCACAGTGAAAGCTTAGCTGATGGAATATACAACTGTGTTTACAGTTTGCTGTTTCCTAATGCTACAGGATTTTTCATCTAGTCATACACAAATAATAGCAAACTAACCTCTTGATATTTCTTTTTTGCTTAGTGCATTTAGTTACGATTCCAAGTTTTGCTCTCTAATGAGGAGGTTTTGATTGACAAAGGGCTTTCTACTGAAGAATGGTGGTATCTGAGCTCCCAAAACTGTTGTCTTTCTCAAAGACAGATGGTAAATCTGTCAGCAGTAGCATTCTGCACAACAGCAGCCCAGATGCTTTTAAGCTTTCTGTGTGAAACCTCTCCACCTCTCGAGTACCAATGGGCTACTTGCCAGAGAAAGGTCCCCAAGGCAATTAGCTGCCTCTGAATTCAACTCCAGCTGTCTGGGACGTCAAAAGAAGGCAGCTTGTTTGGTCATACACCATTTAATGTGAAGAGTCTACTTCTTTATAATTAAAGCAGCCTTCTATATATCAGTCCAGCTGTGTTCTAAAAAAACCCCTATGTGACCTTCATTGTTCTCAATAGAAATTTTAAATTTATGGTATCTTTTATTTTTTATTTCTTGAGAAGTATTAAATGGAAACTATAGTTCTAACAATTATTATATTTTAACTTTTCTGCTTTTTTGCCATCTGTGGGACATCACAGACGTAGTATTTCCTAATCATTTAGTGCAAACTAAGAGACTAAGATCCTGTAAAACATTTTGCAGAGTATTCTTCACTTCACAGCTGAAGTCTTTGCATTTCAGCTATACTGGATCCATTCATGGATCCATCTCTAGTACTACTGGGACACATTGTAAAATTGATTTAAAAATGGACATTGATGTTCACATTTTTGATGAACAGTGCCAAATTTAATTCTCAGACATAACAGAGAAATTGAAATAGAAGCTGGACGACAGTCCTTTTTATGCTAGCAGTACAGAATTATTAGATCTCTGCTCTGCATCATCTTAAGGAAAGTCAGCAAAGGAATATTTTCTATTGAAGCTAATGAAGAGCTGCATCCCATGGAAGGGATCCTATGTTAGAGAGCGGAAGAGCATGAGGATAAAGCAGTGGCAAAGATGAAACATTATCAGTTGAACACAATCCCCATTCTCCATTCCACTGTCCTACTCTAGGGGAGGAGATAAAAGAGTCAGGAGTGAAGCTGAGCCTGGGAAGTAAAGAGGAGTGTTGGAAAGGTGTTTTAAATTTGTTCTTTTTTTCTCATTAACCTAGTCCGATTCACTGGCAATAAATTAAATAAATTTCCTATTTCATTTCACTATTTTTAAAGGTTTGGGTTTTTTTTTTAAAGCTAAAAATGGAAGTAGAGTGATATGCAATCCCAACAGCATGCTGACCTGAGCATTAGTAGAGCATTTTAATGATTTATTTACAGAAATTAAACATACACACCGTATTCCCACCCACTTCCCCCATTTGATTAAAAAACACCATATTGTGACACAATCAAAATAGCTCTGAAGTTTTCCAGTCTGCTTTTAGTTAATGACTAACAGTGTTAATATAATGGTTACAGATTACGGATTTGTCATAAATTAAGTTTCTGCTTCTTGCATGAAATAGCAATCAGGAAATTGTCTTGTCACTACAATTTGATATGTTAGTGCATAAATTAAGATTCACAAACAACACAGCTGAAAGAAACACGTGGTCAAGACATGTGGCTAAATAGTTAAGCTACCTTTGGAAGTGTTCTAAATCATTTCTATTGATTAACTGGCCAGACCTTAGGTGGGGTAAATCAAAATAATGACTGCAATGCAGCTATATTTTCTAGTAGAGAGAAAGAACTTTTCCTGGAAAAGTCATGAAGTTTTACCTCATCCCCCAATGTTCGACTTCAACTGGAGTATTAAACGCATTTTGGACAGTGAGTGTTAAGATAGCCTATGACAAAATGCAGGCCAGGAGGAAAAAAAAGCCACAAAAACAAACAAACAAACAAACAAACAAACAAACAAACAAACAAACAAAAAAAACCAAAACATCCCAAAATCTAAACA
>VWZK01016847.1:84997-165196 GCA_013396935.1 Baryphthengus martii | reverse complement strand
AAAAAAAAAAAAAAAAAAAGGAGTAAATAGTCTCCAAGAAATAATTGAAAAGGGATAATGTCCTAATAATCCTAAAGAAGGGAGGTTTGCAGTTAAACAAATATGTCTTCAAAAACCATGAGAATAATATAGGAATAATAAACATAATATGTTTATTATGTTCCATACATAATATGTTTATTATGTATGGAAAGAAACAATAGGTTTGATCGCATAAGAAAAGATTGAATATTAAAAAAGGTTTTCTAAATGTAAGAAAAGTAAAGCATCAGAATAGTTGGCTAAGTAAATCTGAAGTGTATGTCACCGAGGATTTAAAAAAGGGATTAAGTAAATATGCACTAGAACTTATATAAACATAAGGAATCCTGTGTTGTATCAGAAGAATGGGTGAGATGACCTTGCAGTGATCCTTCCAAGATTTTCCATCTTTCTACTATGACTATTCTTATTTAGCCATTTATACTTAAAAGCAAATTTGATTGATTGAACTGGAAGAGTGGGGTTTTTTCCCAATTCATACAGACTTAAGTACAGACAGCAGATTTTGAGACAGATTCTCATGTGCTGTAGCCTTTATAAACTGTAGAGAATTGCACAGGAAGGACAAAACATAAATAAGTCATATATTAGAAGAAGTTATAAAAATAATTCTTGGAGGAAATATTGCTAAGGTGAGCAATCATAAGCATGGTGAACCTAAGAAGACCATCCCTTGACATGTTATGTCGTTCTTAGACAGTCTGTTACGAACTCAAACGCCTCTTGGTCCTGTCACTGGGCACCACCGAAAAAAGCTTAGCTCTGTCTTCTCTGCACTCTCCTTTCAGGTATTTATAAACACTGATAACATCTCCCCAAACTGGGCTAAAGAGTCCCAGTTCTCTCATCCTTTTCACGTAGGAAAGGTACCTTAGTGCCTTAATAATCTTTGTGCCCCTTCATTGGAATTCCTAGTATGTCTATGTCTCTTGTACTAAGAAATCCAGAACTGAACAGAGCGGTTCAGATGTGGCCTCACCAGGCAGCTTAAGACCTGGTGGCAATATTTGGCATAATGCAGCCCAGGGTATCGTTTATCTTCTTTGACACAAGGGCATAGTGTTGGCTCATGTTCAACCCGATGTCCACCACAACCCCCAGGTCCTTTTCTGAAAAGATATTTTCAAGACAGTTGGCCCACAGCACATACTGGTGTATGGCGCTGTTCCTCCTCAGGAATTTGAACTTCCTGTTACTGAACTTCATGAAGTTCCTATCAGCCTGTCAAGATCCCTCTGGATGGCAGCATCACCATCTGGGATATCAGCTATTCCTTCAAGTTTTTTGTCAGCAAACTTGTTGAGGGTATATGCTTCCCCATCATCCAGATCATTATTGAAGACTTTAAACAAGACGGTACCTAATACCAATCCCTCAGCATTACATCATTAGTTACTAGCCTCCAGTTAGACCTTGTGCCACTGATCACCACCATCCAGGCACAGCCATTCAGTCAGTTTTCAGTCCACCTCACTGTCTATACATCCAGCATATACATCAACAACTTGTCTATGAGGAATGTATGGGAGACACTGTTAAGGGCCTTACTGAAGTCCCTGTATACAACCTATGTTTTTCCAGACTGACTA
This sequence comes from Baryphthengus martii, assembly GCA_013396935.1. Lineage (NCBI taxonomy): Eukaryota > Metazoa > Chordata > Aves > Coraciiformes > Momotidae > Baryphthengus > Baryphthengus martii. The sequence goes on along the minus strand of VWZK01016847.1, from coordinate 163,565 downwards.
CATGAAATTCCTTGAGAAAGCATACCTCTGAGAAGGCAAACTTTCTAAGAGTAATCATTAATCAGAAATAATCTCTTTACGGTTCCATGGATATTGATATTCCTATTTGCAATATGATAATACCTAGGAGGTTCCCAGTCATCAGTTAGAACTCTACTGTGCAGCAGATGACACATGTATTCTGTGGGATAAAAAGTGAAAAGAAAAAAGGAAAAAGAAAAAGGGGAAATAAAATACAAAATTTAAAAAAAAACCAAAAACTAAAAAGGGAGGGAAAGAGAAAGGAAAAGGGAAAGGAACATTAAAAAAAAATAATTAAAAACCAGGTCTGGTTTTATTTTAAATTCTAACTTCCAAATCAAATAATGTGTTTCTTCTTAAAGAATAAATTGTTCAGATACAACACAAATGCAAACAATTTTTGAATTTTCCTCTGCACTATGTCTTTGTGATGGCTGCCTTTACCCTTGCACCAAAAGCCAAATCTCCATCTCAGTAGCAGTTATGCACCATATAGCAGAGAATTAATTCTGTTTTACTAAGTACTAACCTGGCATTCAACCTTTGTAAATTGAGGTCTTTATGTTACATGCAAGAAGAAAAGACATTCACTACAGAAAATAATGCAGAGTAGACCATTATTACTACAAGAATGTTAGCTACAATTTTACCTATAATTGTAGAACAGAGAGGGTAAAGAGTGGATCAGAAAACTTTTTGTCAACATCAAGAAGGCAAATTTGAATTTATTTCTTTGATTCCTTTGCTACAGATGTTGTAATCTATTATTTGATTAATAAAATCCACAGAAGATTTTGTCACTGAAATTTTAATTTGCATCAGGGGAAAAAAATCAGCAGACTGAGACTTTCATTCTCTCCAGATTAAGGAAATAATTTTCAAAGCAAATATTTATGTCGATGTTCATATTCTTATCACTTAAATTGTCTGTTGGCCAGAAAAGACATCACCCTCAGAGTTATAAAAAATGAGACTTTAAAATAAAAATAAGTTTCATCTATTAACAATAATCTCTAAGCGTTGGAATTTAGTCTGAATCTTTCACAAACCAATTATACCATATCAGCCTTTTAGACATTTTGTTACTGCTTCCTGTACTCTGTGTAGTCAGAAAATGGATACTGGATTAGATGAGCCCAGCATCTATTTCAGCATAGCACTTCATAAATATTTAAGTCACAGATAATTTTCCTTAAACAGATCTAACAAAGTATACATAAGAAAGACTACTTATTCCTGTCCCACCCCACACACTTAAAAGCTCCCTTGCAGGAGGAGCCTAGGACTGAGGGTTTAGTAGTACAACGAAAGCTGCACAATGAGTCAGAGGCATAAGTAAACTGAATTAAAAGCTGAGCTGGTGATATTATTTCCTTCATAAGTGACTGATTTATAAGAAAGCATTTCCTTCCCATAATACACAAGATTTTCCTTCCTCTTTTAAACTTGCAGCTGTTTTACTCAAGCTGTGTCTTTTGTGGGTCCGGATTTATTGCAATTTCCCTCAGCCATAGGGAAATCACCTTGAAAGTGATTATTCTCTGTTCATTATGCCTCAGTGATTCCAATATTAAAACCGCTAGCAATGAATATGAAAAAAAAAAATAAAAAATTAACTGCCAGCCACACAAACTCAACTTGAAAGCTAACCTGCTTCTTTCATTTAATAGAGCAATAAAGAACCTGCAGACCAAATTATACCTCAATTACAAATGTGCAGCCTCATTGTCTTCTGATTATATTTTCAATGACACCTGTGGCACTCTATTGCCATCAGTGTTTTTATGCATGTGTATTCTTAGGTAACTAACTGAAATCTGCTTAATCTTACCCTAGCTGGTGCTCTAGAAGAGATTACATCATGTTCTTCTATTTTAATTTTTCCCCAAAGATGATGTAGAGGGAAATAATTTTAGAAATCCTACCTATTTTTTGTGACTATAGTTAGTAGAGAATACCTTATTAAGAAGTATATATGTGTTTATTCAGGAGAACAATAGAGGAGTGATACTTAATGTTGACTATACCCTGAAAGTCAGTATTCTGCTAGAAAAAACCAAACTTGCTGCAGATCTTCAGAATAGAATTCACACAATAAGGTACATTCATATCAAGGAGAAAAAGCTTCATACACAAGAAAAAATGACTATCCATACACCATAGTTACACAGTTAATGTATTACACCTAAGCTAGAAAATTGCCCTTCAGGCAGGATTTTCAGTCTGTGATCATGCAATAAATTTTGAGGATAAATAAAATGTATTGAAAACTGCTGTTTCAAATAGCATATTTTTTTTTTACTCTTGATGATCAGAATTTCTCATTAAAAACTTTTTTTTTTTCTTTTACAAAACAATAGAAACAAGTTTGGAAGACGGAATTTTTGGAGTTTGGTTTATTTTTTCTTCTGAAACAAGAAAGTTGGAATCATTATTAGTTTCAACAGATAAGTTGTTTTTTTTGTTTTTTTTTTAATGCACTATTTGTGATGGTCTCTGTTCCAATTTTGGTAAATGTGTGGAACCAAAAAAAGATAAACTCTAAGTATATCGAGAATATAGATCACTGAATTTTTCTCCAGTGTTGACATCTGACGCCCTGCCATTCATAAGGCGGAAAATGACCGGATTGAATTAATTAAAAAAATCCTTATAGCTATCCTGAAGAGCTAAGAAAAAGTTATAGCCTGAAAACTACATTCATGAAAGAAAAATGTTAGTGCAAATATGGGGTTTTATTAGCACAGAAAAAACATGTATGAGTCTGTATTGATTTAGGATTAAACAGTTTCAAATTCAGGCCTAAATGCTTTCATATAGATAAGTGATAGTATAAAGCATGTGGGAAATAAATTAAGCTTAAAAAAATCTAGTTTGGCAGTTGTTCAAAAAACCTTCAATAATCTATACTATTGAGTTGAAGTTTACAGTCTTAAGCAATCAAATCTGTTCTTCAGATTTCTTTTGAATACCCTCACTATCATCATCTGTTATTCCATATGCCAGCTACTCCAACAAAACTGCTAGATTTCTGCTTCAATATGTCTTGAACTCATCACTTTAGATATCCTATCATCTCTAAAGCCCTCTGAAAGTCTAGTTTTCTATCCATGAGTTTGTTTTGCCTCATGCTATAAAATCATAGATATCTCATATAATGCAGCCTGAAGCCTAGCTGAGAGGGCAGCTATAAATGTAATGCAACATAATCAGAATAAAGAAACTTCGTTTAGAAAACTACTATTAAACTTGGTTTACACAAACAAAAATAAGTAAAAATCAGGAAGAGGTTCCCATATTGGTATTTTAACCCTCTAATAGATGTTATTTCATACATAAAACCTCAGTTGTATTAGAACTGGCTCTGACCTGAGCACCCAGTCAATAATTTCCTTTCAAATGGCCTATACACACAAAACATTGAAAACAAAAATGCTAGTGGAATGGGAGGAATTTATGAGTCATTTGCCAAAGGTTGAAATTATATAGATGTTGTCTTACTATATTTAAACTATTCTATCTACTCTTCACTTACACTGTCATGAAATATTTGTCTTTTTGACATACATTACGATTTTAAATAACTGTCATAGCTTTGTTGCTGTGCACTGTGAATGAATGTAACATGATATGCAGAATACTCATTGAATTTTATTAAAATAATCAGCATTTTAAACTCATGAATCAGATACAGGCATAAGCTTTTTGTTTCTAAACTCTGTTAAATTGTCTTTCACTTGTTATCAAACTTTCTCTCAGTAAACAAATTAAGTATTACATCCCAACCATTTCCCAGCTCAATCTCCAGAAGAAAATTACTCTAATCATCTTATCTGGAATGAATTAAGAAAAAAAATTAAAAAAACTGATACTGGAAAAGTAATGGTGGACTTAGTTCTTAACTCATGTATTTTGGAAGATTTTACCTAAACTTTATTAAAATATAAGCGGTCACCACAACAAACAAAAATGTTATTTGAAGATACAAGAGGAAATTAATTCTCAATATCTCTCTTCCCTGTAGACCCCTCGTAAGAATTACAAGGTGTTAAAATGTTATATGGCTTAAAAAAAAAAAAAATGCTCACAAAACCATCTGCAGCTTCTCATCAGAAAAGGAAACTCAATTATCTTGCTGCAGTACTTGTAACTCAGAATAAATCACTGATTCTCAACATTATAAAAACAAGATACTAGCAGGAAGTTGTGAGGTAAAATAAGTGCTTCAAAAAGAGAAAAACTTAAGAAGTTTTTATATGAAAAATAGGAAGAGGCAACTTTGAAAAGGGCTTTAAAAGTCCCATACACATAACAGAAGACAACAAATTAAATGCGGCAACCATCTTGACCTCCTGAAAAAATGAGACAGTCTTAGAATTTTATTCATGGATTTCTGGAATGCTACCAAATGTAGTGTAGCCTGTAGGATACTTATACAGCTGCAAAGAGGTATCCAAAAGCAAATTCACACTCCTATATCACAACCATATATTTCAAATTCAAGCAAGCTCAATACTTAAGCTTTCTCTCACATGTTTGGACATGATATACAGTGAATAAATACCCAGTGATCAATGGAGAAAATGAAGTTTCTTCAAGCGGCCAAATAAAAGATTAAAAGTCTATTTACACATGCATATTACAGCTTCATTGTCTGACTGCTACTGGTTTATCTGTTGGTAAAATAATCTATTCAACAATCATCCTCTCCGTGCTTCTAATAAAAGTAAATAAACGATCCAGAATCATTACAAACTGCTAATTTATGGGGTTTTGACCTATGTTTTCCTGGATGTTGTAAAAAGTGGCCTCACTGTAAGGTTTTAAAACTGCTTTTGAATCATCCATTATGGTCCCCATTAGAAATGTTACACTTGCAGAGGAAACCAAAGGAAACATTTCTTCCTGACTCTAATTATTGAACAAGTTGTGTTCTGAAACTTGATTGATAGCCCTTAAAATTTTATCCTAAAAGTGCAAGGAGAATGCTTTTCTCATTTATATGACACTGGAATATGCTTTTTAAATTTACTAGGCTGTATACCTAATTCCTATCTCGTATTAAAGAGCTCCACACAGTAATTCCCTATGTAAATATTTGCTTTCCTCTACATTTTAAAATTAACTGTTTTAACATTGAAAACTCTCTTATTTTTTTATCATGGACGGGAGTAAATAGGTGCAATTGCCTGATGTTACTATGTTATTTTTCATTGCTTTTTACAACATCCTGAAGTGATTTATATATGAAATATTAAGTCAGTATGCCTACAATTCTTGAATCTGTGAACTGGGAGTCTGAATGAATCCTCAATCACATCAATGAGAGTTTCACCATTGATCTCTTGGGAGCACGCTGATCATTATGTTATATCTCATCTTATCTTATCTTATCTTATCCTATATTATACTATACTATATTATACTATACTATATTATAACTGTCCAATGGTACTGCAAGCCACAGATGGACACTGACATCAGGTCTTCTATCACAGGATGTCTAAAATAAATAAAATAATTTTGTCCGCAGGTTAATAATTTATAAATTATTTGTATTAATATTGTATATTAACATCATATCTTGTTCACTATGAGGAAATTGCTGCCTTTATTAACGATATTCTAAAGCATTTCAGAATAAATGTTCTGACTTTTTCTCTATGATGTATTTGTAAGAGAAATCAGCATGTGCAGGTTAGTGCACTCACGTACTGCAGTGTCTTTTTTTTGTCACTCTGCTCAGAAGCACAATAGTTGTATTGTATCTCACCTGCTCACCTGCTGCTGTTCACCAAAAAAACAATTGGAAATCTTTTGTGTTCTTTCATGACCTATCTGCAGAGAGCCAAGTCCTGTTGCTGTAGGGATGGCCATAGATCCATCCGCAGCAATAGGCAAAAGGTACTCGACTCAGAATAAATACCATGTAGGCTGTGGCAGCAATGTAACCAATCCCTGCGTTGCCTTATAAATGGAATAAATGTCATCTAAAAATGAGTGGTCAGTTCAATTCCCTTGCCTTTCAGTCTCAGGAAGCCCAGTGTTAGCACTGTTTGTACACAGAGGTGATGCTAATATTTGTACCTAGCCTATGCCTGGGTGCTAGACTGAGACAACCAGACTAGTATGGATAGTTATCATGAATGGTATCTTTTCAGTAGATGCTATTTAGGATTTTCCTGTGAAGATACTTAGCCAATGTTTATAAGATGCTTAAATTTCTTAACAAGAAATTGTTACAGGTATCCATATTGCATATGGGTACAGATATGCACGTAAAAGATATATTTATGGGTATGTTTCCCTGACTACTGTTGACACCTCTTTTTAAAAGAGCTCTTGTTTATTTACACATTTAAAATTATTCTAGATACGAATCATTCAAGCTGAATGGCTTTCTGTTGCACAGTGTTTCTTAAAAAGTTTTTAAAATCCATGCTGAAGAGCAAGAGTATGAATTCAAATTCCAGCAGCTGTATCAAAACAAATCAAGGGATATTCCTTTGCCATTCACTGGATAATCCATCTATGGCAGCCTGGACAAGATACCAAGGTACAGTCCTCTGACAAACTGTAGCTGTCACACACACCACACCAACTGCATCTGCTTTAGTAATTTGACTCAATGCAGTAATATGGTTTTGAGGTAAACAATCCACTCTTACTATATAGGTTACTCAAGTTCACAAAGTAATTTTAGTACTCATGGGTTGAATTTCTACCAGGGAAAAATCAACCAGAAGCTCCAATACAGATGCACACCAGTTCTGCTCAAACCTCTGACAAATGTATAAGGTTGCAAGCCAAAATTCAGTTATTTGAACAGCTTTAAACAGCACACATAGAAACATTTAGTGGGTGGAGATATTCCATGTGAGATCAAAATTTATCTCAGCCTACACTAGTTATCTTGGTATAAGGTCTGTCTGAGTATTGTTACTTGGATCAGATCACCAAATTAGTTCCTAATGATATACCTCTATCTATAGATACTTTCATAAAGCATCCTAGACTTTGGGAACTAAGTTCTCAAAACTTCTAGCGTGTTTCTCCTTTATGTCTCTGCCTCTCACGAGTTTTCTGGTTCACTGTATTTATAACCTTTCTGCGGGTGGAATATAGCACTTAAAATATCAAAATATTTAACTAAGTTTGCTTGATTGGTCATTCAAATTTCTCTATGCAAAATTTTGGTTACTTCATATGCTCTTTTTTCTAAAATGCATCATCTCAGTTTTAATAATCTCCATGTGTATTATGGGTTTGGAGGATGAGTGTTGGTCTTGTGAACAATTATCAAAGCATCAAACCAGTAAAGAACAAAAAAGGTTTGAGTAGAAATATGTGAAAAAGTGAATTTTGAGTTTTTTTAATGATAAAAAGGCACAATAATAAAATCAACCCTAATATGATCTCCCTCATTAACCCTGAACTGACCATACTCAATGAATTTCCTGAGATCTGAATAACATTTATCACTACATTATCCAGTGGTTAGAAGCACTTGTGAAGCTTCTTTTATAAGTATCCTACTTCCAAAGTTGATATTTCAGGCATAATCAGAAAATATTACAAATAGGATTTTGAGGAGTATGAATAGGAAAAAAAAAAGGGCTTCTAGGGACACTAGAGAATTTTAACAGTAGAAGTACAAAAGGAAAAATAGGAAAAAAAACCCTGCTATTTACATTTTCGGATAAAGTGAGGCAATCCGCACTGGTTGATTTGCTGTATGAAACAAGTCATATTAATAAAACAACACAAAGGAAATTCAGTAAGTGTGAACCTTCTTAGTAAGCTGCCGTTCAGCAGCTACTTAGATTCTATGTCTAATTTACAATGAGAATTTGGGCTGGCAAATATCTACACTATAACTGTCAATTATTAAAAAGCATTAGTAGATAAGAGCTACCACAGTTTCTTACAGTTATGTATTTCAGCAGTAACTTGCAAGAAATTTTTGGCAGCAAACTGCGTTATTTTATTACATTGGTATATATTTCTTAGTAATCTGCATTCATTAGTTTGATAAACTTAGAAAAAGGTGTCAAATGACATGTCCCCTGACAGTCTGTTTCTCTGGCTTTGTTAAAAGTCAAGCCTAGTACCATTAACCTAGAATGAATTTTTGTAGTACACTTATTAAATTTCCTAATTCATATTTTTCCTTAACCTTTAGATTTGAGCACTCCAGATAGGTATGGAATCCTTGACATATAAATTATTATGTAGGATGCACACTTTCCAACTATTTGTTTGCACTGTTTATGTAAAATTTATTTTGAGATGAATGGCAAATTAGATTCTCAGAAAGAGACTCTTTCAATCACATCAGTATAGGTAGACTATTCAATCTATCGCAATTTTTAACAAAACCACTTTAAATAGAACTCTGTATTGAAACTGCGACAGAATAAAATTACTTTCAGTAACAAAAATACTTCACTAATTGAACTGTTTTACCATTAGAAATTGCATTTCTCTTTACTGATGCATGCAGCCAAACTGTTTAGCGATGTATATTTCGTTAGATTCACATGACCCTGCAAGTTATTGAGTGACATGGCATATTTTTCCAGTACACACATTCTTGTTCATACGCACTTAATTCTTCCAGCTCTAGTGATGAGTGGAAGTGATAACTCTAGGTATTAATGGCAGATTGTTTTTTAGTATTCCAAGCAGTCACGCAAACCAGTCAGCCTGACAACCATCTAAATAGCATGGACCCTCTAAAGTTAGTCCTAGTATAAGTAGGTGAATGTCATGTTTGCTGCTCCCCAGACTGACTGAGTGCAGCCTGCCTCAGAGCATCAGCTGGCTTTGGGAGAACTTTACCAGCAACCCCTCCAAGTGCTTCAGGTTTGGAGAAAGAGAATGGAGTACTGTAAATATAATTTCCCCAAACAAGCAATTTCTAACAGTGATAATTTAATATGCCCTTACCTTACAATTTAGGATTAAAGATCAACCTTAACTGAACGTCATATTTCCATATCTGCCATCTCACTTAAGTCTGAGCCCATTTTTTCTGTTTCCTATCAAGTTACTATTCAATACTTATTCACATTACAACACTGTCTGCCCAAATATTTTCCTCTGCTGCTAAACTATTGTTCCATTTGCTGGCTGTTGTGGATGTCTTGTTCTCTCTTCTCAGTGGGCCTGTGAGCCAAATTCAGAAGTGATATGTAAAGTGCTGTAAGATAGAGCACATAATATTCACTTGAATTCCCCCAGTATTTCTTATTCTGCTCTTCATAATGTGAAAGGCAATGTAACACAATATAACTTTCATACAAAGTAGTTGAAAGGAGTTGGGTAAGCTAAAGCATCTCCTTCCATAAATTATCCTTTCTCCCAGCTGTTTATTATGCGAGTTAACATTGATTTAAGTACAGGAGGTCTGAGGGAGAGAGTAATGGAGTAGACACAAGTTTAAGGTAATTCTCTGTTAGTTGTGGGTGCATAGATAAACCATGCAAAAGTATAGGGTTTGTGTGGGCTAGTTCAGCTCTAAGGCAGTTTAGCTACGCTAATTACAGATCTGCCTGACTCCACGTATTTATGAAATATTATGCTCCTGAATCAGCAGAACCAAGCCATATAAGAAGCATTTTTTGTGGGAAACACAAATGAGACACTCACTGCCCCATGCTGACTCAAATGAGGGAAATTTTATCAAAGAACTATTGAACTGTCTGGATTGTTTCCACTAGTTTCAGTAACTCCTCTTCTTAGTAAATGTAATGGAGTTGACTATAAAGCATGCTGTCTGCGTTACCCCTCACTTTTACCTTATATATCACCTGAATTCAACTTTACTCCAATTGAACTGCATACATATGTTCAAGAAACAAAAGTATTTTGATGGCAGTCTTACCTATTAGGTAAAATAAAACATCCTCTGTTTATCTGATAATAAAAAGGGAGGTATTTTTTGCAGTGGTCTAAGTGAACCAGTCCAAATTCTCAGAACATAGAAGAGACTCTCATACACAGCAGCTGGTGACCGAGGGAATGAGAACAAAACATCATCAGAAAGTTCTGGATAAAATGTAGAAATAAATAAAAGTAAATATATAGGGGAGGGGCAGTAGAAACATATTCCTAGTATGAAGGCTGAAGGAAAACATGAGGCAGATAATTCCTCTGAAATATATTGTTATTGCTTCTGCTGAGAAAAAAGAAGAGAAAGTTGCTAGGTACCTTGTGCTTTAAAAGTTATTGGAGGGAGTGGCAGGAAAAAGAAATCTATTTTTAAAAAAAAAAATAGAATAAGTCTGCAAGGATGAGTTTCTGCAAGTTCTCAGTGCATTAGTGGCTCAATCCTATCTGTCTATTTTCTCCAGATATTCATCGCATTTAATGACACTTCAGTCTGACAACTCACATTACACCGCAGAGTAGCTTATGGGAACTGAATTCTACATTAATAGGCTTTCCATCTTCATTCTTCACTGACGGTGAATGTATTTGCTATAGCTCCTTTTCACTCAATCCTCTTTGTCACAAGAAGACTGCAAATAATGTTTTTATAAATTCTAACTCTGTTGTAGAATTTCTAACATTGAAAATTTCAATGTTCCTGATATAACCATATTATTAAGGAATGCATATCAAAGAAAGAAATGACCCTCTAGATCCCACACGAATTCTTTAAATCTGAGAACTGTGTGCCGTATTTATATGTAGTCATAGAAATTAGTAACAGCAGTGCTTTGTTGTTTGTCTTGAATATAAAGACATCTGAATGCAGAAGTTAATTTGTGTCTAAATTCATCTCCATCTTCTGTGCTAGTCAATTTTCAGCAGCGTTCAAAAGGCATGTCTAGGATACAGAATGCCCCTGCAATATTTGACTTGCACAAGCATTCTGTAGACATTGTCTAACTTGGAATTATTGCTGGAGGAGCACTGGTAAATGAATTTAACATGCAGCCTCACTGTTAGAAAACGTGGGTTTTTTTCATATTTTAAAGTTGCATCAAATAGTAAAGGGATAATATTTGCATCCTACTCAACTTCAATTCAAGCATCAACATTAAGAATAGTTTTAGTGAAGCTTCAGTTTTATCTATATTACAGAAAAAGTGATATATAGAAGTAATTTTTTTCTATTGTTTTGTTGTTCTTGTTTTTAAGGGGAAATAAAAAAAACCAAACAAGGATTGTCCAAATCCTTTGGGCTGTGGTTCTTTAATAAAAGGTTACACTATTTTTTACCTTTAGTAATTCCAAAACAGCCTCTTGTCTGAAAGTAGAGACACACAATGTACTAATCTGGAAGCAACATCAGACTAATGATAACTGACATTTTGTGTATACAGCAGATCTAGAATTTTACAGAGTCAAGATGATGAGAAATTCAATCTCCTTCACTGAATTAATCATGTTGATGTGAAAAGTCTGCTATCCACATAAATACATGCTTGGTTTTAATAGTACTGTCAGTATAACTTTTTCCTTGCATATATATAATCCTCATAGTTATTTCATAACAAAAAAAAAAATAAAGCCATCTAATATTTTATTGAATATCTATAGGTATTTGAGCTCTTTGATTCTAACAGTCCCCTTTCTCCTATGTGGCATTCCCTTAGTGTGCTTTAGGTCAAGGAGTGGAAAAGCCACATTATATGCTCTGGTTCCTATTCAGTCAATTAGTATACACTTAGGAGTTATTCTTCTGTGGCAGACCTACCCATAATTGAATTTATGTCAGATAAGATGTTGTACTTATACATCCACTGGGAGCAGAAATGAAGACATCAGCCATAAGGAACACAAAGATTTCTCTTCCCTATAATCTCAGTGAAACAGCTGCTATTTGTTTTTAGAGTATTGTGCAGATGCTTAAACAACCCAGGGACTGATATTCCTGACTCGTCTAAGAACACTCCGGCATTACTCCAGCTGAAATATATGAGGTCAGGCTATGTCACTGCATCAAGTTGATAGCTGACAACATTTTGCCAGCCTATAGCATTACCATTGATGTAAGAATCACCTATGTACGATTTCAGCAATTACAAATGTCAGGGCAATTTACAACGGGTTTGGGGCATTCTTAACAAACTTAAACACTTACAAACTTGAAACCTTAATTGGTATATCTCTACTAGCATTTCATCTCAAGAGAGCTAATTTATTTGCAAAATTGCAAGTCATTTTCCAATTCTAGACCAAGGAATACATAACAGGTAAACAACTTTTTAAATGGCATTGTATCATTTCTCCTTCTGAATGCAAACTTCATTCTGAATACATTCAAATAGAAAAAAAATACTGTTATTAACAAATTATATGAGGTCAAGACAGCATCTAATTGCAACATTCACAGGCGCTCCATCTCTAGTCCACATAGTCAATGATGTCAACTGGACAAGTTGACACTGATCCATCCACATGGACTTGGATCAACCCAAGATTTCCTTATATGAAGAAAATCACTGCTTGCATTTTTATTTGTATCATTGCAGCCTCTTCATACAATACTTACACTGCAAAAGGGCAACAAACAAGGTTAGAAGATTTCGCAACCAAAAGCGAACAAACCTAAAACTGCAAGGAAGCTTCCGTATCATAACAACAGGGCATTCAGCTACCACCCATAGAGGTGATTAACAGATCCATGAACTGGGTCAATTTTCCTACATAAAAACAAAATTATGGAAAATGACAGTGTGTCTTTAATACTTACCATATTGAACAGTTAAAAGCTTTCATATTCTGAAGGATTTATCCAATTATGAGGAAAGACTCATTAAAATAAATATAGCATTTTAGTTCACCCTGTGAGAAACTCCTATTAAGGACAAATGTTTGAGTCAGAAAATTTCTTAAGCTTCAAAAATAAACTGTATGGCTAACAGAGATTCTTCAAAATGCGCACTGAAAGTGTTTGATTCCTCTTCTGTTTTTACAGGTGTAAATCACATTTTGTTTAAACCGGTAAAAGAAAATGGAGAATTCAGGCCACGCTGTCTAACCACACAGTACTCCAGTTAAATATATAAACGTTTTTTCTTTTTTACTCAACAGAGGTAACATTTACAAAAAGGCACGACATTTACAATCATAAGGAAATACCCTATAGTCATTGACTGATTGTCCCTTGATTAGATTCTGCTCCAGACTGCATTTGTTCACATCATTTGTTTCTATTTTCAAGATTCGCAATTGCAATCAAATCTCAGACATAAATAAATAATCACAGTCTACTTTAGATGAAAAGAGATTCCTCTTTACATAGAGGGGAGTCCTATTGTCTTTTTCAAATCATAGAGAAGGTTTCTTTGCCACACACATAAAGACAGGAATCCAAACCCTTCATTTTTCTTTCTGACTGAGTGTCACAGATTCTGCAGAGGGTTGTTAGATCAAGTGCAGAGTGTAATACCCTGCATTTTCAACTCCCACACTAGCCCTATAGATTCTACTTCATAGTTGTTCATAAGGAAACAATCCCAGGCTCAGATGTCACCTGCCTTTGACATTACTCAAGGGTGGTCTCTTGATATTTGGCTGATCTGAGCCCAAACTCAGAAAGCATAAACTGTCTTGCCTTATCTAACATTATTACCCAAACCAAACACTCTATAAGCTATCACGAAAATCATCTTCTTACAGGAATTGCCTCTCAAGTTTTAGAATGTTTCAAATTGCTCTAGACTAATACTAGTCCAAAATAAAAATAAAGGTACTGACTGATTGTAAAAGCTTCAAATCCTCTTCCCCTAGCTATAATTTTAATGTCTTTTCTTATGAGTAAAATGAAGTATGTTTTAGGATGTGAGCATTTTACTTAATTGACACATTTTGTTTTCCACGTGTTCTGCAATAACCATCAAAAGCTGAGACTACTCGTTTGCTATGGGATTAATCATCATTAAACACTAGACCATAAGAACATAAAGTAACTTGTCAAACATTAACAAGCTCTATAGATTTAGCAGGCATTGCCACAGAATCAGTGTGTAAGCCATCTTAAATGGCCACATGTCATTACAAATGTACTCAAATTTCTATGCCCAATCTGTCATTGATTTGTTTTACAAATGTATTAAATCCGCTAAAGTAGCTTGCTCAGGAGATTGCCAGAAATTAAACAGATGAAAAATGAGTTAAAAATTAACTTTTTCGTTAAATGTGCTCAAATAAATATGGAGTTGTCATGTTCATAAAATCCATTAACTTTAGTACCTAGCATAGTTAATCATGAAGAACTTCCAGGATTGTTCATTGTGTGATAGAAAGAAAGATGATGGAGCATCTCTTCTTTCATCTGTAGGTTTTCAGGCCATGCCCACATTCTGATGGTGATCAGGTATTTCAGTAACATGTATAGCATAACCTATCAGCAAATATGTTAAAAATGAGCTTTAAGGACATTATGTTACTTACCTACAGAGTAGTATTACATTTCCCAAGCTGCCAATCATCCTTTCTTGTCAAACACAAATTACAAATCAGATTTTTAGCCTAGTTGAAGACTCCATTTGCAGCAGAGGATGAAATAAAATATGTCACATTATTTCTAGGCCAAGAATAAAGGCTTATCAATAGCAAATTATTTGTAGAAAATACCTTGGACAAAGATTCCTTTAAAGAATAGGGAGTATGTGGCAGAAAATACAGAACAAGCTATTCGTAATTTTGATGAACAAATTAATCAGAGTAAGAGTCCTAGAACCACAGAGGCAGATCACAAACAGCTTGCTACCAGAGCGAGCGGAGACAGCCAAGAAGATTTGCGATCATGTAAAAGTGAATGCTTACAGTAAACATGGAAAGAAGGCTCCACCATATACAGAAGTAAGACATATACTTAAAGATTATGCAAAGTCAAAGGGCATGTATCAAACTTCAGTGTAGTGAGAAAAATAAAAGCATATTTTGCCTAGATCTGTTTATATAATATGAATAAAATGTAACTGGAATCATCAGCACTAGTTTTGTGTTTAGTATTTAATATTTCCTTCTGAAAAGTTAACCTGTACAAGCCAAAATTTAGAGCCAAGGTGTTCACAAACTCCAGGACATATTGACAGCCCCAGGTGCCAGCAGCTGGGTCATGGGTGGTCAGCTCTTGCAAGTTGCCTCCAAGGGTATGTCTTCTGTTTCTGACAAAGGACTATACATGCAGGGAAACTTGGTTTGAGCATAGCAGGTTCAAAAGTGTCCAGACAGGGAGCAGTTGGCTACAGTTCTCACCAGGTCCTAATATCCTCAGATGCCTTAACGCATTGCACTCAGGAAAGAAAGCAAAAGACAAAGGCCTAGCCTTATATTGCAGTAAGAACACAGGATAGCCACAGAGATTAATACAGTGGGTGTCCTTTTAAATGTCATTAAATCAATTCTCCACAAATCAATTCTCATTGAAATTACATTCATCTAGCCTTCAGTTCATCCTACTCTGAGCAATGATCCTGTTTGCTGTTGTTCTCAGTGACCCCTGGGATAATAATGCTTCCTTTGTTTGCTCTGCACATCTCTTGATAGTAATGAGTTGTCCTGCACATGTACACTTTTAAACCCAGGGTTAATAAGGCAATCACTTGTTTATTAGAGGCAATCACATTTGCTCCTCTCGCTTAATGGTGCAATGTGGCATATTTCAAGAGATAAATTTTATTTTCTGGGAGTAGGTGGAATTTCAGTATGTTCAAAAGTTCTGAATCACATATATCACATGTATTTCCCTGGTTTGTTTTCTCAAGGCCACAGGAAAGCAGACAAGTGGAATTTATTTTGTTTCCCCAGATCCAGAAGGCTATCTCAAGAAGGTTGTACTTTTTTTGGTTAGTAAACAAACAACTACATTGAGAGAGAAAGAAAAGACAGGTCACCATTCTAGTGGACCTAACAGATAATCTCTGTGTACTGTTAGTTTATGGATGTAAGACATAAACATTTACACTATATGTAATAAGTGTGTTGAGGATGACAACATATAACACTTGATATCAACAATTTTGATGTTAAAATAGGTCTACTGCTTGCCCTATGACTCTTCAAATGAAATGAATTTCTGTGCTGGTTCACAA
Organism: Baryphthengus martii; assembly: GCA_013396935.1. Lineage (NCBI taxonomy): Eukaryota > Metazoa > Chordata > Aves > Coraciiformes > Momotidae > Baryphthengus > Baryphthengus martii. Next base: position 147,489 of record VWZK01016847.1, on the reverse strand, counting down.
TCTTGTCAATTGATTTAAACATATCATTTTTGTTCTTTCTGGGTTCCCTTTAGTAATGATAATTCTTTCATAGTCTCCTACCTTTAGTTGTCAACCTCGTACAACAGCCTCAGAAAACAAGTGATCATTGATGTAAACAGTTCTTTGTGTTAGTTAGTCCCTCTCCATGTACACTAGTTTCTAGTAAAGCATAGGTGACAGTACTAATAATTGCCTTTAGTAAATTACTTTTGCTGATGTGCTACCTCAGTTCAACTAGACACTGAACAGTTCCCATAGTCCCTAATCTTTGTTATGAAAGGCAGAAAAAGAGTGTTCCTTATCCCATATATAAGATAGAGAGATCCTTGCTCAGAATAGATTTTTCTTTCTTTTTACTCTCTTGTGGGAAACACTCTGGAATTCAGTCCTTATTCATAACTATAAAACACTACAGGCATACTTATAAATAATGAAATACTATTCATGTCTTTATTGATTTAAGCAGTTTACATAATAGTAAGTTTATTTCTTACAGTAAAAATGCTCTCTTATTTAAAATGTATGTCTATAGGAAAATGTCTAGGCTCCCTAGCCTTGAGTTTTGCAAGTCTGCTAAGTGCTGTAATTGAAACATTAAGAAATTAGCTATAGAAAATAAAATATTAATCCTAAACCCATCATTTTTCTCTGACTCATTTAAAGAGCAAAATTAAACATTTTTTTTTAAAATTACAGAGACATATTCCCATACATCTATAAATAAAGTAGAAAAATATAATATTTTCCTGTATTTCAGTGATTAAAAGTTATTTTATTAAAAAAATTATAATTTTATCACTATAAAATTTATAGCTACCACTTTCTCCAACTTTTCTTCTGAAAGACACTATAGAAGAGCTGAAATGGTCTGTCTGAATGATGAAAGTTGAAGCTATTATCCAAGTAAAATTCCATCTGGGGTCATTTGAAGCTATCTCTAAAATAAAATTTCAAAAATCACCGTAGTTGAAAATCCAGAGAAGAAAATGAACAGACACTTCAGAGATGTTGTTATGCACACTATACCTGTTCATACAATAAAAAACATCCGGGAAATTTAAGTCCAAATCTAAGTCTAAATCTACAAAATAATCCCATTAGTTTTGTTCTTGCATATTTTCTCATTTTCACTGACTCTTGTGAGGGGGTCAGTTAGGTGTAAATGTCCATTTTTAAGGTTGTACTTTTGTAAATCAACTTGCAGTAGTAGGGCTGAGTTTCTGACAAAAGGATCTTCCTAGAGTGTAGAAAGCAGCACTTGTATTGCAATTCATCATCAATCAAAATATCCATCAGACAAAATAAGAGATTATTACTGTGCAAAAAAAAAGAGGAGGCATATTTACACTGAAATTTTAGGTGCTTAGTAATTTTGGCAACAGTTTTTTTCTTTATGTAACAGTATCATATTAATACAACTCACAAAATGCAGTAAATGTGATAGCATCGGTCTCTAAACCTGTTTAACTAAAGGGTGTTATTTACAACATCCTCACAGAAAATATTTTTTACTAATTCCAGAACTGATAATTTCAACACGAAACTCTGTATTGCTGGTGAGAGCTCAGAGAATATTTTATTCCATGTGGATCATAAGGGATCGCATCCCAGCCTTCATTAGCACAGCCTAAAGGAAATTTGTATACTACCCAAAATATCCACCCAAAATCAATAGAATCCAAGCCTAAATAATCATACTTTTCTTTATTTTATAACATTTGGTCTGAATTAAATTTTCTTCCACAGCACAGCAGAACGCAAGCTATACTGATAACTCATTATAAACAGACTGAACCACTGATTCTAATAATGGTTTTATAGAAATGAATTACTATGTTGTTACCATGTCTTTATGGCTGCTTGACAATAAAGACTTCAGCCTGGAAGAGAAAGTTTTAATAGACTATTGTCTACAAACATTCACCAATTATTAGAAATCTGAGCATAAAGATCACTGGAATAAATGAGAGTAAAACACGACCATAAGCCAAGCTCTGAGCTTCTTCCTCAGTTTTCAGGCAGCTTTCATTTAGGCAGGCTTCTCCTGAAGACAGTGGAAATCACAAACGGATCATCACCTACAGCTCAATATGTGGCTTAGACTCTGGTATATTCAGGAGACTTACTTAAACTTGCATTGCTTTCTTCCTTGTCTTGGAGAGTGGTTGGTAGGACTTACAAGCTTATGAGCTCTGGATTTTTCTCAGGTTTTCCACGTTAAATAATGGTGCACTTTCTCAAGAATGTTACACATTTTAGTCTGAGAGTGATCACATATCAGTAAATCTGTTGTCCCCATGCATTTATGCTGAAAACTGCAAAGGTACGTAATCACCTTCAACCGTAATACAATCTCGATTCTGTCAAGTGAGAGGGTCACTCTCAGTACTTCCCAGTGCTTATATCAAAGGACTTGATCCTATAGATCTGCTGCCAGAACTGTAACAGAAGATTGCTAGTAACAGCAGATTCAAGGGCTAATCAGATGTGTCACTTACCAAGGACGTGATGTAGAATTGTTTCTGGCGTGTGTAGTGTCTGTTTGTATGGAGATTCAAAGACAGAGTTCTGCAAAGACATAGCCAAAAGAAACAGGTGGCAATTATAAAAAAAAAAAAAAGTGATTTTTCTTTTTTCTAAATCAGCAGATATTGGTATGTACCTCCAAGAGTACTCCAGTTAACCTATCCAAATGAAATGCAGAAGATGAAAGCATCTGCTGACTGCTGGTTGCTGACTGCAAACTGATGACTTCAAGCATCCCAGACTTGGATGTGATACCTGAAGGCAGATCTTCAGCTCATCTTATTGGCTGTTGTCAGGTGGATTTCTCTGTTGGAGCTGTCCCAACCTGCAGAAATAATTTCAGGTCTACCACAAGAAGGATTTGAGTCTCAGATTCCAGCATCCTATATTCAGAGCTCTGAGCTACCCATTCACTCCCTTTGGACTATATTTAATTACTTGTGCACCTCTAAAAACAGTGCCAACAGAAAAAGTAGAGAGACTTGCACAAAAATATCTAAGAATTTAGTGGTTTATCAATATAGAACCATAGGAAATTGGTGTAAGTTGGGAATAACGTGGGTTTGAAATAAGAGTTTCCTACAGGCAAAACAAGATTTATTTTATTGACTGTTATGATGTCACTTACTTTTCTGTATACTGTTTCTCCTTTTGTTTTGTCTAAACACTAAGTTTCATGCTTTTTCAACTTTATTCTCATTCTATCTAGTTAATTTTCTTCACTGAACATTTAGTTCTTTCGAGCTTCTGGCTTGCATATCTAATATCTCCTATGCACTGTGAGGTAATGGAGGGGACCTCATTTAAGACAGGGACTCCTACTAGACAACAAAGAAACTTGAAATAATAATAGCAGAACATTCAAGCTCTCAATAGCTAATCATCTCTGTGATAATATTGTATAAGCCATTAATTGCTGTGATATGTTTGTATCCTTGGCTCCTTCTGACTTCAGTGAGGTGTGCAGGAACTCAGCCCTGTGCTAGATGAGGTATTGAACTCCTGTTTCTTCAGAAACTACTCAATTTCTTCATTCACCTTTCAGACACTTGGGAAGCAACCCACATTTAAAAGGTCAAAAATGGAACAAATCTAACCACTAGTACGCAGTAGTTCTGGAACCATGGATGATGGTTTTTGTAGCTTCATTGTAGCATTTTTGTAATAAAAGCTACCAAATAACAAAACATTAATGTGAATATTACTTCCACCACATCTTTCTTAAACTAAAAGTACACCCAATGCAAAAATCAGCCAAAAGTCCAAGCTACACTGTACCACTTTTTTTTTTTTTCTAATTTCCTCTGTTATTACTCTCGCTACTCAACAAGTCAGTTACAGACTTCACCTCACTGAACCAGCTGCAAGATTGTTGAAATCTATAAAGCACAACTTGGCTCCATTACTGTAAAAATTTCTAACTCACATTTACCCAAGTTCTAAAAAAGATTACTCATAACAAATGTATTGATCTGTTCATAACCATTCTAGCTGAAAGACTGCTCCATAAAAGGAATCTCCACTGTCTGCAGATTTATAAACCCATGGTAATGAGATGTTTGAACTGCATGAGAGACAGCCAATGTTTTTTTTATGAACCCATTATTTGAAGCTACTGTGCTTTAATGTGGTATCCAGAATGCAATGAAATGGTTTCATTTTATTTGTCTTACTTAAAACTTTCCACTTATCTGTGTAACTGGGAGATTGAAATCATGGATTTCCTTACACATGCCACAAAGCAAAGCCACTAGTACAGCCAGCATCTTCTCTCTTTGGCTGAAAAAGCATATATATCATGTCCATACATTGCAAAGTCTGTTTGCATCTAAAGTATCGTAGCCAAATCTCATGCCAAGCTCAACCTCTTTACATATGTCTGTACATCTTACATACCATTTCTTGGAATTGTCAGATGTTATTTTTAAAATGTTACGACATCTATTTTGAAATCCATGCATAAGACAAGACGATCCAGTGAGAAAGCTCCCATTCACTCTATTACTTTTTACACAGAAGAGAAGTGACCACCTGAACAATGTGAGCAGCTTCTACGAAGAGTACCTCTTCATTTACTGAGAGGGCACCGTTAAAGATTCACATACCACTGCTAAGCCTCTATAGGAGGATGGGGTGAACAAGAATCCTGCTGTATTAGCAGTTTCATCTCCAACCCACAGCACTGTCAACAGCATTTAGAGCAAGGTCTCGAAAGTAGATCGGGTCCCAGTGGTTTGAGGTTAAGCTATGTATAAATGCTAACGAGTAAGAATCTGTTCTGTGCCAGTAGAAATAGTGCCTGGAGATGGAGGGGGAATTTTCTTAGACTAACAGATCTGGAAACACCCTTCACAACAGCAACAAATCCCTGTTATGCTGTGATCACAATAGGCGGTTTAGAGATGTGTGACCATTTGGGGCTTAGCATTTGAAACCTTGACACCTAATAGCTGAGGTTTCAGTACTTTGCAGACGTGAAATAGCTTCTCTTCTGTTTGATTTTGGGATGCCAGACTCAATCTGTATTAAATTTAATATATATTGAAATTGGCCCAGTGTATTTTAGATCTAAGCACTTTTAGAAGAGAAAGCACAGGCTGCCAATAGAAGACTTTGCATCCAGTTGCAACGAGAGAGCAAATGTTGTTGGTTTAATCACACCTAATCTGGTAACCTAACAGCTGAAACTCTGCCACAAACTAGAACTATTATTTAAATAAAGAAGCTATTATTAATCATTTCTGATATGGGAAACATCCACAGCTGTTTCACTGAAAAGGAGTGAAGAATGAAGGATGAAGGACAGAAGGTAAAAAGGAAAAGAGGGAGATGGCATTTAGCGGGGAATTGTTATGGTGAGGTCCTTCCTTCCACTTCTTCTTTTTGTATTTCCCATCTTGATATCTCCAAAAATTGTTCATGACAGCAAAGGATGGTGGACAATTTCTTAGATGTCATTAGACTCAGATTCTACTTTGTTTGCTATGAACGATATTAATTTGAAGAACTATGGTTTAGCTGAACACTGAAAGCTAATCAAGGTATATTTGGAGGGTTTCTATGACTCCTGTTGTAATTACTTGTTGAAATGTTCTGTTTTCCTCAAGATTACTCCTCTTCTATTAACATTTAGTGAACAAAACAGGGGAAGAACTATCTGAGTTAAAAGAAGTTCTCTAATAGTCCCAGCATAGATGATAATTCTTTGCCATGTATTTTGCTTCAGTTATTTACCCAAAATCCATTCTGTGTATATATACTGAAAAAACAGAAAGGCAAGGAAATAGAGAATCACAGAATCACAGAATCACAGAATGTTAGGGATTGGAAGGGACCTCAAAGGATCATCAAGTCCAATCCCCCTGCCAGAGCAGGAACCTAAATGACATCACACAGGAAGGTGTCCAGGCGGGTCTTGAATGTCTCCAGAGAAGGAGACTCCACAACCTCCCTGGGCAGCCTGTTCCAGTGCTCTGTCACCCTCACCGTAAAGAAGTTCCTTCTGAAGTTTAAGCGGAACCTCCTGTGTTCCAGCTTGCACCCATTACCCCTTGTCCTGTCATTGGGCATCACTGAGAAGAGCCTGGCTCCATCCTCGTGACATTCGCCCTTAACATATTTATAAATATTAATGAGGTCTCCCCTCAATCTCCTCTTCTCCAAGCTAAAGAGACCCAGCTCCCTCAGCCTTTCCTCATAAGGGAGATGCTCCACTCCCTTAATCATCTTGGTGGCTCTGTGCTGGACTCTCTCTAGCAGTTCCCTATCCTTCTTGAACTGTGGGGCCCAGAACTGGACANAGGATGCTGTGAGAAACCGTGTCGAATGCTTTACTGAAGTCAAGGTAGACCACATCCACTGCTCTACCATCATCTAACCACCTGGTCACTTCTTCATAAAAGTCTAGGAGGTTGGTCAAGCACGACTTCCCCTTGGTGAAGCCATGCTGACTACCCCTAATGATCCTCTTATCCTTGATATGCCTTAAGATGGCACCAAGGAGAAGTCGTTCCATCACCTTCCCAGGGATGGAGGTGAGGCTGACCGGTCTGTAGTTACCCGGGTCCTCCTTCTTGCCCTTTTTGAAGACTGGAGTGACATTGGCCTTCTTCCAGTCCTCAGGCACCTCTCCCATTTCCCACGACTTAGTAAAGATGATGGAGAGTGGTCTAGCAATGACTTCAGTCAGCTCCTCCAACACCCGCGGGTGCATCCCATCCGGACCCATAGATTTATGGATGTCCAGATTGCTTAATTGTTAAAAGAAAACTTAAGAATTAAGAAAAAAAAATACCAAGAGGAATGATCTAAGATAGCAACCACTGATAAAGGAAATATGTTTCTTAATTAATTTCTCTCTTGTTTACCCTTCCTTTTTCTTTTTCATTCTGTTTTAGTTTATTTATCCCTTACTGACAGATCTTCTTTGGCTAACAAGCAAGATCAGATCCATTCCCTCTCTTGCACATTAGCTTTACTAAAACAATAATCTGTGAAACTGATTAGCTGTATCACATTCAAAAGGGCTATTAAAGGATAATGTGCTGCTTCACATGCATAAAGCTATCAGGAATTAGGTTTTCACAACTTGGGCTCAATCTCTCTTAGCCTCCAAACCATGAGATCCCTGGAAGAGCAAGAGTGTAAAGATTTTTGCGCTGACGCCAGGATTTCCGTGTAACACCTCGCCGTTCTGCAGCTCCAGAGACAGTTCCACCAAGTCTGCCAAACAGGCTTGAAATTCTGAACTCAGTATATATCTTGCCTGCCAGAAATCAAGATTATACTTTAATCACAGCTGCTAGGCTTCTTCACTTTCCCCATTCTTCTCTCTTCCATGATATATTTCTTCACAGAGTCACTTTAAACATCTGATTATCATTTGTGAGGATTCTGGTGCTGCAAACGAGTTGTTCCAGCACAAGCGGTCACCACTGCCATAGTCACAAGGGAAACTAAGCTATTGCAGTCATGTGTTATTATGTGTTAGCTGAAATGACTGCACCTCTTCTCTGTTTTTTTATACCTTGTAGGCACAATAGGAAGAAAAATTGACATGCTTACTCTGGAAGGGTGGCAACAGGATTCAAGAAGCTAAGACAAAGAGTCGTTTTATCGCAAAAGGCACATGAGTTTCAATAGTTCCAAGGAGGAATTCAGTGATTAGTGGGCCAAATTCTCAACGTACCAACCTGTGGGGAGCTCTAAGGCTGCAGTGACAGCTTTGATGTTTTCTACATGACAGTCTGTGACCTATTAGAATTCTCCCATCTCCACAGCGCCATCATCAAACCAATGACCACAGCTTGCGTTCTTGTAAATTTGGACTGAAATGGAAAAGGAGAAAGGCAGACAAAGGTTATTGGCAAATGTAGTCGGTAAAAATATCAGAGGGTTGGTGGGTTTTGGTGGGGTTTTGGCTTCTTTTTTTCCTCTTTTGACTTATAAAAAAGTCTCAGAAAAGCTCCAGCATTGTGAACTTGGATGCATCTGCTGAAATGTTTATCAGATTTATGCGGGAGGAGCTCGAGAGTCAAACACACACACACTCACAGAGTTATCGTGAACGCTCTACTTTATTGCCAAACGTGTGCTCTTTTATACCTGTGCTAGTCATTAAAGTGTATGCTTATTATTGGTTAATACACACCAAGGAATATTACTTGATTGGTCATTAAAAGGAATACTTGATTGGTTATTAGAAAAGTATTAGGCACTTCTTAATTGGTTACTTTAGCTCTGGGAAACTAGTGATTACAGCCAACTAATAACAGCAAGATGCAGCACATTCCTTAAAATAATAAGTGTCCATTCTTATCGCATCGTCCTTGAAGTAAGCCAAGTTCTTCTTGCTCTTGTTTATCCACTGCCAGGAAAATTCCATCTTGCTCCTCTGCATCCCCCATTCGCCACCTGTACCGTTGCAAACACGTCCGCCGACTCGTGCCCTTGGTCACGTAGCCAGTCCTTCACTAGATTTTCCTCCACAGATTTATGAATTGATTTTCTAACCTTTGACATTCATTTTTCGAAACAAAATCAAGCCGTATTTCACAGAAAGTAAGTGCAAAAGTGAAAAGGGACATCTTGTAAGGATTTCTGGAGCAGCATTTTTTGCTCCTTTTCCTTCTCCTTTTTAGCCCAAGCTTAGTTGTGCTCTGAAATGAGAAAGTAAGTGAAAGAGACTGACTATTAATGTCTCAAACCTTGAGTGGTGATAAGATCTGTAGGGAGAATGAGGAAAGCCTGTCTGGAAGGAGAAGTTGTCAATGGCTCTCAATAGCCCTCAACAGCTCTACCATGCTCCCCTGGTTCCTTGCGGATAACAATAGGAAGAGATAAATTATGTATAGGTGGGATGGTGCCTTTTCTCTGACTTACTTTCTTCCCTAACCACTGTGACTACAGTAAGGAGAGGTCTATAGCAGACACCACACCAGAAGCAGCTCAGGTAAATTAGCACTGCCTCTCTACACTTCCTATGTAAATTGGGGCATGCCACTCATATCCCAAGTATATAAAGGGAGCACATATATTGATCTATGTGCACCCATCACCAAAGAACTCAGGATTTGGACTGATCCCATGAGATGTTGCTAGATCCAAGGGTGGTTTTATGTTACTTTCTATCTTTCTCTCTTCCTGTTTTTTCCTCTTGCTACTCACTTTTTCTTTCATCTTCTTGGTACCTAGTTGTGCCTTAAAGTAATTGGTAAGAAAATAGTGCCTATGCCAAAATACCTTTATCCACACTGTTTATTGATTGCTGTCAGGGGAAACCAATAAAATGGTTTGTATTGTTTCTCTGAGTCATTGTTATGACTGCCACTTCTGTGGCCCTGCCATGAATCATAACAATTCATCTCCCTCATCATCCACCTAGTGGAATGAGACATCAAGAAGAATACAAAAATGACAGTCAAAAGTGGCTTAACAAAAGAGGTTTTTCTCTGCTTTTGATGTAGCATAAATATTTATCAGACTCTATCACCGTGTCCTCCTCTGCAGAAAAGGGAAATAAGAACTCATTGCCTTCTCCAGGAAGAAGCAGCCAAGCTGACATGTCCTAGCTCCTTCTCAGGCACTGGAGTCATACCTTCTCATAGAGATAATCATCATAATTCATGCCGGATGGCAGAGGAATCAACTGGTCTGAAACGAGTACATGAATAATTTTTTCATCTTCCCTCAGCCTTTCACAGATGGCTAGCAAAGAGCCCACATCTCCACAACTTTCTAGAAATACCTAAATGGTCAGAAAGAAATGCACTAGCTGTGTTGCATTAGCAGCAGATCTTCTCTTGAGAAGTACAGAGTAAACCTGGACAAAAGACGTTTCCCTGTAGATACGGCTGCTTTCCTTAGATATTTAGATATTAATGCAAACTGTTTGCCTAGATTTAAGGCTATACAGTCTTGTAATCTAGTAAATACGTTATTGTCAATGCTAGCAACAGGCTACAGCCTTTGTTCTAGTTGTGCAAAGCCTCAGGGCTGGGGCTTGTCTTAGATTTCTAACTTAGATGCAACAAATTGGTGAAGAATGCAGTCAACCTGCCTGTACTTTCTTATGTGGTAGTTGTGTGGGGAGCCCTTCTGGGAATGCTTTCTGGGAGTACCAGCCTATCAGCCATCACAGAAGGTCAGAACATGTTCTTACAGCACTGTGGAGAATCTCACTTGAATACTTTACTTCTGAGCAACCTAGGCTGTTAAAATCTATTGCCACAAATTGTTGCAATAGTTTGAGTACTACAAAAAAGACTGTGTGCCAGATTCATTAGCTTTTCCCAACATTCTCTAATATTATCTGTCTACTACAGTATTCACATAAATCCTGACCCAAAACAGAGTCTTGATATACTCTCAGATTGTAAAATAACTCCCACTAATATAATATACTAATACTGTAATCTTTCTGTAGGAATGCCTGGTAGCTTTCAAGACATGCACTCTCAACAGCAAAAGAGAGTTGCTCTATAAAGGAAGGCAAGATGGGAACTAAGAGTGACAGCAAAACTCTGTTACTCCCACCCTACCCAAACATGTAGAGCAGAGTAGGTCTGGTGATGATGACCGAGGTTGGCCACAGCTCAACCAGCCAAGCAGATCTGCATCCTCACTATGCATCGCATAGTGAGGATGCAGATCCCACATCAAGCTAGGGATCCAGTTCAGGAAGCATTTATCAGGCCAAGAGGATGAAAGACACTGGCACAGGTATGGCTGAGATGTAGTTCAAGCAGGGGACAAGTATGTCAATCACAATCCAAGCAAAGGGAGGCTTCCCTCAGCAATTCTCACTACCTCTGTTTTTTCCCAACAGTCAGATCCAAGGTTACACAGCTGCACCATAGAAAACCTCGTCTTGAGCATCAGCAGCCAAATCCCTAGGACATTTAGAGGCTCTTTGTTTTGTCCTCAATGAGAAAGTCCACAAAGATCATCCTTCCACGAATACAACGATGACAAAAATTACTTACTTTTTTTTCCCATGCGTTTCTCACTTCTTTCATTCCTGAGACTCCTCATCTACATAGTTATAAAAAACATCGCAATCCAAAATGTGTCATTAATTAGCATACCTCACCTGTCTATATAAATGGATATGGAGCTATTTTTTTCAATCAACATCTTTGACAGCAAAAGCTAAGTAAAACACCCTGGAAATTTTGTTGATACTATCAGTATATTGATCAATATCTACTGTCACAAAAACTTCACCAGTAACAGCCTGTTGGCATCTTACTTGTGGGAAGTAACTATTCTTACTATACAGGAGAATAGTTATTAGCTATGAAGTATTCATCAAAAATTTGAAAGGTCAGGCTTAACGATTAAAACCCTAAAAAAGAAATGTTTATCCCAAGCTCACATAAAGCTCCAGAGTCAGCAAAATTTGGCAGAAAAAAAAAATGCACAATGCAATTCAAATTCTGACTGGTTCCCAGAATTGCAGAAATATGCAAAAATGATAAATTGGACATGTTAGGTAAGAAAGGGAAATTCTATGTTTCGGAACCTGAAAACATCCAGCTTGAGTATTGTTGGAAATGTTTATGTAAGGGAGCGATTTTGTTTAAACCAGTTTCATCAGACATGGTGTGAATATGAATTTGCATATATGAAGGAAGAAAGTAAGGTTCACTGTGTGAATCGTAAGACAGAAAGTACTGAAAAAGAAATCTTGGTTGTGTATATATTGTTAATTAAATAAGAAAAAAAAAATGTAATAAAATTGTCTTCAGCTCCTCCTGCAAATTTCAAATTTTGGGAGAATTTTATAGCTTCCTAGATGTCCCAAAGATTTCCATGCTGAGGAAAGACAGGAACTTTTGAAAATATCCATTCAGCTCCTTTGATATGAGAATTGCATTTGAAATCCTCAAGTAACATTGCAAAAAAAAAATTGATTGATCTTTCCATTACATCTAAGTTGTTTTTAAATTTATCTAATAACATTCAGTTAATAGCATGCTTTAAAATCATCTACATAAGTACAAAAATTACATATCTCTTCAGCAACATAGACTCCTGAATTTATGAATACTGTCTGTGAAACTCAAACTTGACACTTCTCACAGTGCTGAGGGAAGTTCAATATGTTTCTTATCTTCAGTATGCAAGGATAACTAGGCTACCAACCAGATGTACAGTCCTAGACAACTGCATTTCATAATTTCATTCATCAAGCAAATCAGACCTTTCAAACACTACAAGAATCTGTCTCTGAACAGGAAGTTGCCCTTTACAGAACCCTGTCCAAGTCTGCTGCATGAGGAAACAAGGACTTCTTGTATCTGAAAAATCACAGGCCTCTGGAGTCACTGAATTTTGTTATTTGGCCCCTCATTAGGAAAATTTGGCAAAAAATTACTTTTAACTCTGTCTCTCAGTAATATCTCAGAAGCTGTTAATATTTAGGAAATATTGCAGAGCAGCACATGTGAAAAAGAAAGGGAAAAAAAGCAAAAATAAAACACAAAACGGAAAAACAATTTAGAGAGCGTTTAGAACACCACTGTCAGTAACCTGAAGGAAAATCAAACAAGCAAGAACAAAATGTCCTTCTTCCATGTCATTTTTTTAAATCATATCAAGAAAAAAATCATAACTCTCTAATTTAAATCCTGAGGAACAAGACACAACTTTAAAAATTATAACATTATTCAAAGGGTTTAGGTATTTTTCTATTTTCACCTACTGCAGACAAAGTGAAAAATAATATGAAGTGAGTCAGATTAAAGAGACGTCTCTGGAGATCAGTTGTCTTTTCTGTGTCTTGTTCATTTGATGACCAGTAAAACGAGCCTTTGATTGAAGTCTTCTGTGCTGTAACAGTGGTAATAGACTGAAAATGCAGAGAAAATTAAAGCCTCCAGTGTTACCGTCTTCTCAGTTAACATTTGCCAATAAACTCAAACTCATAAATTATAAAAGCAGCAACATTCAGTAATTTTGTGCTGCTTTTATAGTGCAAGTACTAGGTTTGGAGATTTTGGGACATTTTTATTGTTTCAAGTATTTCCTTCTTCAACACTTTTGAATCTGTATATTTGGTGTTTTTTTACTATTTTTCAGAAAAGCCCTGAATCTTGCTTCATTTTATGTAACTCTGGACTTCACGTATTTTGTCTCACTGCCTTCTGAAACCACCATTATCCAGTTTTCTTCAGTCTTTTCGGTCTTTCTAGTCATAATACAAGGATAGGGCTTACCCCTAAAATTATGAGTAACATTACAGAAATGCAAAAACTTTGCTCCATCCTCTGGCAGGGTCCCAAAACTCAGCCTCCACTGCAACAATACACGATGCAATCCATGCTATATTCTCAAACTTGAGTTACTCTTTTCTTCTTTTGTTTTAGCAACAGTAACACTGAGGTGTCATGTCTCCCTTTACATGACTGAGGGGAAAACGTTCATTCTGGAAGCCTCAGGTACTCAAATCATCAGGCTTTTCACCCAGCTTTCTACCCATGAACTTGGCCTCTTGCTTCCATCCAATTGTCTTGAATTTATGGGCTTTGGGTGGCTCAATCAAATCAGTCCCCAGGCTTCTCTGAAACCAGCCAAGCTCCAGGATTCTCATCTACGTATTTAAGGTTTTGTACAACAAAGGGGGAAAGGAGGGCAGAGGGGAGCCAACAGGTTAGCAGGGCTTCCCTTTGTGATTCCTCAGGGGAAGAAAAATAACACCATAATGATTTAAACAGCCTGATGTGTGTTGTCAAGGCCTATAAGTCAGCAACAAAGAATTATATTCAATATATCTCATAGCAGCTAAAAATGCATTTGCTATAAAACAATACTGTGTTATTCACCTAATCTGTTCCACAAATCCAACCCAAGCCCTTTAGTAGGTGACCAATTTAAACAAAGTAAAGCTCTGGAGATGGGTTATTACTATATACTGTACTTTGTAGAACAACTCGAAACTCATAATTTACCTGAGAAAAATCCCCTTTGCATGTATTCCTTCTCTCATGTCAGAAACCTAATTTCCACATTATCAAGATATTTTAAAATGCAGTTAGTTTTCACTATAATCATAGCAAATGCATCTAGTTTAAGGAATGTCCACAGTGTTAAAACTGAAATGCATATGAATAAAATACTTATCTCATAGAAAACTCGCAATCAAAATAACATTAATATTGTGTTTATTAGATCTTAAAATCAGTACAATCTATCTATATTCTATTGAACCTTCTTAATATCGGCAGGAAAATCATTAATCTATTAGTAGAGATAAATTCAGTGTATCATCCATCTAAAGTTAGCACTTCTGTTCTCTCTGATGCACAAGATATATAAAGGAAACCGGACAACTGTTATAGATTCCTAAACTCGGGAACTGTGTAAATGTTGCCCAACATGTTGCCTCTTCATATGGGCAAGCTGTGCCCATCCCTCAGTGCTGCTATCTGCATGAGGCACCTACTGTGTCAATGTGATATTTGCTCCCTGGCCAGCACAGCTGCCACCACCCAGTAACTCTGGTGCAATCCTCCATCAAACAGGTTTCTTTCCCTACTGAAGACCTAGGAAGCTGCAGTATTTGCTGTAAAGTCCTACTGAATTTGGCTCTGATTTGAACAGAACTACTCTTCATCTTCATGTGAAGCATCATGTCAAAAGGGGATATGGATTAAGGAAGGGTTTGACCCTAAGCATCTCAGGCTTTCTGAAATCAAATCTGAGCTAGCAGGAGATGCAAATCAATAATGATGTTTTCCATGCAACCAACTATTATTCCTGTCACATAACAAAGCATAGAAGTTGAGGGTCACTACATTTTAGTATAAACTCTCTTAAATTTCAGTGTTATTAAGACCTTGTGAGTCACTCAAGGTAATGATTCCAAATGGGGGGAAAAAGTAAGGTGGATAATAAAGCCTGCAGGCATGGGAGAGATTTTATTATTCCTGGGAGACACTATACAGAAATGTCAGACTAGACACCTACTGAGAAATGCTGGAATCAGTGTCTTTCTGTAAAAGTGAGTAATGTTTAAAATAAATGAATTAAAGTAACGTTTATTTTAATAAAAGCCAGAGGGACTGGGGATGAGGAGATTCCTATCTGATATTTACTCTGGTCATTATTTTTCTATAGATTGAAATGAGTGAAAAGTAATTATATGTTGGTTTTAATTTTTGGATTTTAAAACACTACAAAAATACTATTCAGTTTTGGTTAGCTTTGGTTTGTCTTTTAAATATTAGGTAAAGAAATTTTAAGAGAATGGATGGAATTTCATTTAGTTATCTTTGCCTGGAAACAAACTCAATTTCCAGAAGTAGAAAGCAAACACTGATCTGCCTGCTTTTATAAGGCAAGAAGTAGTAGCTTGAATATGCATTAGATTCCTCAATTTCAAAGTCAAAAGGCTTAATTAACAAGGTATTATTAATATTATTTTTAGTAATAAATCAAAGGTCAGAGTCACCATGTTGACACATAACCTTCAACTCCTTTGAAAGTTTGGGGCACATCCAGCAGAAAGATCTTTTGTGTTTCCTAGTCAGTGTTTCCTCTGTGTTAATATCTAGTAAACCTATTAGAAAATATATTTTTTTTTTCCCAGAAGTACCTTTAATATGCACAGAACACGTATGTCAGGGATTTTTGTGACTATGAAGCTGTTGTGTTTTTTTTTTATTTCAGAGGCATCTAATTTCCTGTCTTCTAATGATCTATCCGGGGGCAAAATGGAGTTCCAAGAAATCCCCACTTCATCACATTTCATTACGGGTCAGGTTTGTGTTCCTGAATTTTATAGGAGACGATATTAGTCACACAGGTCTTTGTGACTGATTATTTAATATATTCATACTTGAGAATTGTACTTCAGCCAATCCAGAACAACCTCTGGCAGTTCACTGCACCATTATTTAAAGACATGAACTATGTCTCCAAAATCCTGTCTTTACGTTTCACGTTCAGTTTACTTCTATTCATATAAAAACAGGTAATCTGGCAAGTAGGTTACCAGACCACTTGTAAAGTGCTTTCTGCTTTTTTTTCTAAATGCTCTGTGCAAGTTTATACTTATTTCCCTTTCAGTTTGAAATGCTATATTCGTGTGCGTTACTGTTATTTCAGCAGAAAGTACATCTACTTGCCGAACACATGCAATTGGAATTGGTTTTGTTCAGCCTGGTATAGAACATAGGGATTACACTACCAATGCAAATTGTTAAAAATAAGCCATCTACTTTAAAAAGCATTTATTTTCTTTAATGATACTTTTATATATATATATATAAAGGAGAGACTGTCCTTTATAATCATTGTATATTCAAAATATTAATTCAAAAACCTTCACCATTCATTCATATACAGCCTTCTGTTATTAATATAGAGCTGGATGCTAAATGATAAACTGGGTACTAAACGATAAACTCAACCTAATCTCTATCTATTGATTAATAATTTTATCACTCCGTTTTATCCGGTCCTCCTTCTGCAGAAGGTCATTGTCTCCACAGTCACTATCAGGAACATCCAGAGCAGCACCAGGATGCTCACAGAGGTGACAGGCAGAATGACCACCACAACACTCTCCTCTGCTATTTTGTAGAGCATTTGAAGTTCCCCATTTATTCAGACTTCCTGTTCATTCCTTTAACCTCACCATTTATATGTGTCATTTCCACTACCCAAACAAACATTTGGCTATGCTATTTCTAAGGTAGATTTCTAAATACCTCCCTCCTCTTCACAATTCTTCCTTTGTTCAGGCAGTTGTATAAGGTTTCTTTGTTTGGTATTATTATATTTTTTGTCAGCAACAGATTCACTTCTGGGTCAAGTGATATTTCAGCAAAGGGGACATATATTTCCAAAGTATTATGAGAATTCAAGTTTGGATAAAAAGAACTTTGGGGGAGTCTTATGAGCAGAAAAGACCAAAAGCAATCACTGCATCAAGACATGAAGTATTTTCTAAAAAAACTCCTATCTTTTTAGTCAGGAACGACCTAGTACGTGCCTGATATACACCAAAGAAAAAGGTATGAAATAGGTTTTAAAGTGATTAGTCTGGAAACAGAAACAGAGTGCAAAGTTTATTGTAGGTGCATGAAAAAGGTACTGGCACATTACAAATCTCTGTACCCCTCCATGTCCCCATCATTTTGGTCAAGGCAGAGTATCTCTTTCCAGTTATGAAAAGAATGCAAGCCCCTGAGTCAGCCTGCCTGCCTTTCTTTTTGGAGCTTGGGTTCCAAATTGATGGAATTCAAAAAAGGAAATTGAAAGTACTAATTAACATTTTTATGATTTGTTTACTTGGGAAAGCTGTATGCAACCACAATGAAGTCTACTTCAACTACCACCACACACACAAAAAAAATGATATCTGAGGAATCTGCTGGTTTATGAAAATATGTTTTCTATAAAAAGCATGAAATTATGCCAGAAACTTGCTTTGATTTCCCACCATTTTGTAGCATTTGAGGTAAAAATATACACCTTTTAAGAAATTACAATAAATGCATCTATGATCTCTTTTCTTAAATCTGTTGATCTGTTTTCTTAAATATGTAAAGATTTAAAAAATACTTTCCTTCATAGCAATCAAAACTAATAAGTATAAATAAATACAGAAGTTTCTAGGATAGCTAGCATCATAAATCTACATTTTACTTTTCTTCAAATTGTTCTATTTACATGTTGAAAACTTACTGAAGAAAATGGTAGGAACTGTGTTATCTATTTCATAAACACACAAACATTGCAAAAAGCTGTAGTGTCCAAGAGGACTTAAGGGTCAAAGTCAGGGATCACTTACGCCCATGATGTTCCACTTAATTCAGACATTATCTAACGTGCACAAAATCTGCACTTTGAAAATGTTAAAAATGCCTGAGGTAGTCCCTCTAGGAAAAGTGCATCCATTTACCTGGGTAGGAGAGCCACGAAATGTAGTTTTATGATTGAAATTGAATCGGGATTTCTGAAGCTGATGCACATTTAAATATAATTTCATCTGAGAAGATGCAAAAGGGAATGATAGTGCAAGAAAAAAATCCTATGAAGAATATAGCATAAGGAAAGGAATCATCAAATATCTCTCTCCCCTTCTATACCTAGGATAGATTTTTATAGCATTAGATTTTTTGCTTTAAATATAAAATAAAACAAAGCGCAAAAGCTGGCTACGAAGTATAGCTTTCAGCTACAGCTTTCACATTCTGCTGCTACAACTACCTTCAGAAATTTTGTAGATTGAAGCAAGCAGATGTTAAATATATATGGGAAGTGTCAGTGTCATTTTTTTTTTGTTCGTATTAGTGGCACCATGAAAATGTTGGATAATTTAAAAAATAAATTTCTTTAACTCTAGTTAAAGACTAGCAATGACTAATGTACTAGTTCCTCTATTCTGTGTTTTTCTAACAAAATACATTGAAGCAGCAACAGTATGTCTTTATGGACTCCATTTAACTACATGGTTTTTGTACTGACAAGGCCATATTACACCATAGACTTGTTACACAAAATCATCAGACAATAATCATGTCTAGTAGCTTGTTCTAGGGCAAAGATTAACATTGATGAGATTAGTAACTTCCATGAAGATTGTTCACACATCAAAAATATTGGTTTAGATTATTGCAGATTCAAAGAAAATGTAATTCCTTGAAATCAGCTGTGTTTTTAAGGATTGCTTTCAAAAAGAAGTGCTGGAAGCACGTTTTCACTAATGGTACATTAGTAATTGTGAAAAAACAGAAGGTCTTATTTCATAGTGCACAATCCTGTGACCTCTGAAACTGAAACACTTTCTAATAAGCCATTTTTACAAAGACGAAAATCAATTAACTTTTGAGGAAATACACCATCATTACATAAAATTGGAGGGCATCACATCTTCCATGTAGCATTGGACCAAGTTATGTACAAGAAAATAGGCAAAGAACTCTAAGTACAAATGAAGGTGTTATTTCTGCCAAAGGCTTGAGAGCTGTAGGGGAACTTCTATTCACCTTTAAATTAAGCTGTAGTCAGTTCCGATAAGGACCAGAATATAAGAAGGATCTGTACGTGTCTGCTCTCAGATCACAAAAACTCTGAAGAGTTTTAAGGCTGCTGCATTCATTTTTTACTTTTCTTTTTTTTTTATTGGATACTCAGAAAGAGCTAAATCTCTCAAGTTTTCTAGGTATTACCTCTGTCTCTGAGTTTGCATCTATCTCATATAAGGAGTATATTGTTGTTAATCAAAGCTTTTTCACTTACATTTTAGTCTGACTCAAAGAATGTAAATAGATGACATCATATACACTGAGAATCATTCTTCATCAATCAACAATACACAGAAAAAACAAAATGACATAATAAATCGGCAGACGTGATTTAATTTAAAGTGAGATTCATTTAATATATTGGATGGAAGAAACTATTACTCTATAATCCAATTGGTTTAGGAGAATACTAAGAGGAGGCATTATCGTACAGGAATAAAACCTGAAAATAAGGTTATAAAAAATTAAAACAAATCTTTGCCTGGTGATAGAAAGTTCAATAAACAGCATGAATATGTATTTTGTAAATCATTTTTACCATTAATTTTACTATAAAACAAAATACGTTGAGAAATATCAAGAAGTCTATGGATAAACAAAGGGGTGATATAGTGCATAATTTGGAGAACGCTTTTGTTTTCATGAAAAGCTCACAACTTTTTTTAGATTCCCATTTAATAACACCTGTGCACAAGAACAGCCTTCAAAATTCAACAGGATTTACAAATGGCTCTTGCTGAACTTAACTGAGGAAGACTTTGTTTTGTGTGGGGCTGTGCTGAGAATGTGTTCAGGGAAAAAATAAAGATGAGATGATGGGGGAGACAGAGCATCACCTTTTCCGTGGTGCTATATGCATGCATTCAATTTATCCACTGCATAGCATTTTGTCTGAGTGCATAAACTCAAGTATGATAGAATGAGTTAGGGGGCAAGCAGGAAACCAGCAGCTAAATGAGAATATCAAATTCCTGTTCCTCAGTGGCCAGACTCACATGTTTCTAGAAAGAGTGCAGACGGATTTTGCCAAGGCCAGAGTTAAAGACAGATGAAAATGAATCATTTGAGTGCCCCACCATGAGGAAGGAAATGGGGGAAGAATAGTAATTTATCAGAAAAAGAGATAAGCAGAATTTCCTCAGGATACTTTTAGACAGCCATGCTCATTTAAACTCTGAGCAGGTGACAAGCGGCAGGCAATTTATCTAAAAGTTTGAACCCTTATTCTCCGACTGCTGTATGCAATTGCTAGGTGAACAAAAAAAAAATAGGTCTGTTTGTTCTAAACTTTATCAGAGATGCTTGAAAGGTAGGACCTGACAAGCCTTAATTGTGGTTTTCTTTTCATGTTGATATGGAGGAAATAGGTAGGGAGTCTCCTTTTAGCATCTGGTTTAACAACCTAAAAATTATTTCCCTGATAGATGGATACATCTGAAGGGCAGAGACCAGTGGCAAGTTGAGGCTGTGGAGAAGGGGAATAAAGGCCTCTCCTGGATCTCCAACAGGATGGTAGATGCTTGAGGTTTGTGATCTTTGAGACATTACCTAAGGAATGGAAACAAGTAGATCTTTGATAAGAAGAAAGGCAAGGAACAGTCTATCACTGGGAAGAACATCTACAGTGAAAACAGAGCAGGGAAAAAAAAACACTTTCTGCAATCATTGAAGTTTCACTGTGGGCTCAGGAAAACATGAAGGGCTCTCTGGGGAAGTATTCCCAAAATATATTTTACCATGTAGAATTTTTGTCAAAGGAGGCATCTATCAGAGAACTATATTTTCCATAAGAAAAAAAAAAAAAAAAAAAAGATTATTTCTGATGGTATAACTGACAGGTTTAAAGGATGTATAAATTCAGTGAATTTCTAGGACTGTTTGCATATATGGAGCAGGTAGTTTATCTTGTACTGCAAATACTTGAGCATATTTTGGTTTTTATGTGAATCATAACAAATTGCATGCTCCTAACAGCTCAATGGAATTGCAAGCAGGTATTATTTACTATGGCTTTTTAAAGAAGAGGATTCATTTGCATGATTGCAAAAAACAAAATTCTAACAGACATAGAATGAAATCAGCAGGAATGAAAAGCAGAGGTACATCTCAGCATGGGGCTGCTAAGGAGCGTGACATTACTGCTCTGGCTGTGAAATAGAGATTGGTGTCATCAGGTGGTCTGTTCAGATGGATCTGGCAGTAATAGTTTTCCACCATATTTGAGTCAAAGAGAGTGAGGGTAAACTTCTGCTCTGAACAGTGTTCCATAAAAATTAATGAAGTGTTTGGCAGTTCTGTGATGAAAGAAAGTCTGCTGTATTAACGTACTAGATTAATTCTTTCTAATGCTCAGATTTCAGTCCTATTATCAAATTAGTAAAGCTATTCATGAAAGTGGACTGGAATTTTTTGACTAAAAGCAAAAAATATACAGAAAGGAGGGGAAGAAGACTGAAATGGACATTTTCAAGGTGTTGATGAAACAAATACAAAAAAAATTGGAAATTTCTTTTCAGGGTGCCCTGAGATTATTTCAGGGATCTTTAAGACCTTTGTCTTCTTTTCTAATATATACACGTAAGTCTGAAATAAGCGAGCTGTCAATCAAAATTAAAATCCCAAATATTTCTGGGTTTGAATGTTACTTAAATGCTTCTATACTTCCAAAGTAAAAAAAAACCCATAAATAAATGTTTTGTTCTTTAGAAAATCTTCTCTTTTACTTTCTGCTGATTAAAACAAACATACAAACATAGATGCTAAATCTACGCCTGATTTCAGTCTCCAGTTACGGCATTTTCCACCAAGTGAACTCAGTGCCATATAAAAATTGTTCCACTCTAAATGCAAGAGTTATTTTGATTGTCTTTCATGCTTCACTCCCCCTCTCTGAGCCATGCCAGTGTTCACGGTTGTCACTTCTAGCCTTGGCTTGCATGGTATAGTGATCAAAAGGACTGAGCTACAGCAGAAACCTGAATAGGGAAGAAATGTGAATCACAATGGCAGGTTTGCCACCTTTTGAAGAGGTGCGATGTGCAGTCTTTTTCTTTCTGTATTGTGCAACAGTGAGGTAGTGCTGGCTTTTGCAGCACCTGCAAACCTTTTCTGTGTAAGGTGGCATTAATTCTGAGCAATTATCCTTAATTCATTGTGGCTCTCTCTGTACACAGATAACACACACATGCAAGAAAATGTCTCAGCCCTTTCTTTTGCCCTGGAGAGGCAATCCAGGAAAATCTAGCTACAATTTTTGCCCATACAATTTTTGGTAAATTTAGAGTTATTCTGCTCTTTCTTGTATTTTCAGCATGCCGAACATCATAACTTCTGTAACCAGTGCCAGCACAAAACCCAAGTTTTTTGGTTTTACTGAGCCAGTAACAGAGGGCATAGGATGTCCAAATCCAGTAAACTGTATGCAAATCCAAATGAAAGACATCTGTAGACATACAGCAGGGTACACATTATCCTGTAAGCTCTAGAGCACATATGAGGTTAATTGTTTTTCAGCTTAAAAATACCACTTTTCTAAATGTATTTATTTGTTTTGAAGAGAAATTAAAAGAAGGAAACAATAGATTGTGAGAAACAAAACAATTTAGCTATGGAATAGGCATCAGAAGAGTGGGATATGTGCCATAGTGAAAATTGTACTGAACACGTCTTTAGTAAATATGAGTCCTGAAAGGAACAATAGCATGTAAGACATCCTAGGGCAGAAGGGAGGGAAGAAATCCTTCCCTCTTCATCTAGGGGTGCATGAGTTACCCAAACCAAATACTCAAGAATGTCAGTTCCTATACCGTGATGCCCTGCCAAGCTCTGACTATGGACCAACTTACCTCTATGGCTGGCTGGCTGCCTCAGTGTTTGTAAAATGACTTATTGAACCAATACTTTTCAACTTGTGATAAAACAATGGAGTATTAACAACTCTATTACTTCCTGTGTATACTATCAGTCTGAATAACGTTCTCTGTGCCCTCCTTTACTCTTTCTACAAGCAATGAGAAAGAAGGACTGTCTAGATGAAGGAAACAGGTCTCAGATCTTTCCTAAGGAAAACTCATTGTTTAACTTCAGCTATACTTTGTAGGATGCTAGTTTCCATTTTGCTCTCAACTCAGTTTACAAACAACTTTACATTGCTATTCCTCCGTCATTAGTAATATTCTGATTTTTTAAGTTTCTCTGCACTGTCCAGATATGGCTGAACTCATAAGTTACAAGAATACAATTAATACAGTCAAAATCTTAAGGCCGTACCTTGGCAACATACATGAAATATGGGAGGAAAGCAAAAACACAGGCTGTAAGAGGAAAGAACTTGCAGAAGGCAGTAGGAAGTCATGCAAATTTATTGGAAATAAAATAGCTCCCAGTTACCCACAGGCAACAAATCTAGAAGAGATGGATTTTTGTCTGGCGATTAAGACAACTCCTAACCACTTTTCCAGCTGCTATCTGCTCCTACAAAGTTATTTACTGAAGCACTAGAAAGACAGCCTAGCCTGAGGAGAACTGAAATGTTGCAATTTGAAATAAATTTTACAGGAAATTTAAAGATGAACAGTAGAAAGAAGAAAGAGTTTGGAGGAACCCGCAAGAAGTAATTCTGGTTTGTTTGGTTTTTTTTTTCATGTTAGCAGGGGATGCGGGACCTATAGAAATATGCACATTATTGTTACGTTTTTATCTAACATCTGACGTGAGAAATCAAATTTAAAACATCTACTGACATGCAACAGCAGAGTAGCATCAGCCATTTTTATGTTTTCTTTTGTAACTGGTCAAGAGGGAGTACGTACTCTGTATCATTATGGTTGTGTTTATCTATATATCTGCACCGTATCATTAGGGGTTGGACTAGATGACTTTTAAAGGTCCCTTCCAACCCAAAACATTCTATGACTGTATGATTTTGTGGTTAAAAATGTTCTATTCATTTTATCTGGTCAGAACTGAGCTATGCTTGATGTCAAAAGAAAAGCAGATATGAAAACATGCTTACCCTCAAAATTTCCCAGTGTCAGACCATTGTAATTCTTACATAGTACAGACCCAACCACTGAACTACAGTTACTCAGCTTCCAAAACAATTCAAATGCCTATGTAGAAACATTTCAGAAAGAAGTGCAAAACCAAAGGCTAAACAAAATGCTCTCTAGAGAAGCAGTGTTCACACAAGTATCAAACCAAGTCACAGATGATTCATTATATAGACATTTTTTCTCATCTTAAAAACACTTACACTGAGTTTGTAGTGATTTCTGCAACCTCACCAAGCACCATGAAAGCTTCTAATCAGAAACTTGATTTTTTTCCAGTTCATTATGAGCTTAGCTCTCATAACTTTTTTTGACCTCATTACACATTTTCTTTCAACAACCATTATTCACAAGTTTATAGATTAAAGTGACTTTTCTTTTACCATTCACTTGCTTTGAATAATGCATTAATTCACTTCATAATAAGATTCAAGATATCTTTTCCTCCTTCATTTATCACGTGCACTGATTGAATTCTTTTCAAATTAGTCTGCAGGCTACTTTGGGAAATGGTTGTTTCATGCAGGATATTTGAAGACCTTTCTTCACGAATGGGTCTGCTACCATTAGACATTAGCAGAGTTCAATAATAGGTGCTATTAACAACAAAAGCAGCTTTAGGTTCAAAGACCAGGTGAGGCAATGTTCAGAACCAAATGAGACAATTTCATTCTGCTGGCTGGTGAATAGTGATCACTTCACAAAGTGAGTTCAGTGTTTGCAGCTTCTGCTGAGAATACCTGATTGATGTGAGTCCTAGCTGGTGCCGTTTGTCAGAGCTGTCAGAGCACAACCTTGATATACCCCAGCACTGCTTACTTCTGTCACTTTCATTGTGTATTGAGCTCTAATTTGTTGATTACAAATTGATGGTCATTTTGATATTACTGATTTTGCTCATTTAACATTCTCGATTCTACGTCCTGCTCTCTATACAAGCACAATAAAGGTACAACTTAAAAGCTAAGAAACCACATAAGGAAACTTCAGATGAATCTGTCACACTTGCAGAATGGTAATTTGGATTAAGCTAGGGTATGTTTCTTCTTTTCTGCATGCTGATTTTAAATTTTTGACTAAGCAATTTTCTAAATTGAAAAAAAATTGCTATAAATTCAACACACAATACAATTAGTAAGGCAATTTAAAGTTTTAAAACATAGAATGGCAGCATATTATCATTTTAAGCCTAATTTATAGTGAACATCAATGAAGAGCTATCTGCGTGAAGATTTTCATAACATCGTGCAATCTGTGTGAAATGGCTATCTATAAGAGCAAAAGCATGAAGACTCATGGCAAATTAGCATATTTATTAGTCAGCAAAATTGACAGTACAAAATTGCTGGGGAAATTCAAATAATATAATGGGCAAGGTGAGACTTAAAACAGATGGGATTATCCAAATGAAGTACCACTGGAATTAATATACAAATTTTGTAATACAGTACAAGGTTAGAAAAGTAAAAATATGCCTTGAAGATAGAATACCTTCACAGTAATTCTTAGGAACTGTAGAAATTTGTGAATATTCTGATTATAATACAAATGTTACATATCATTCAGAGAAAAAAATACTCACGTGTCACTGATATAGAAAAGCAATTTCATAGAAGAAAAATCACAGAAGAGAATGTCATATCATATGTTAATTTTCACAAGCTGTGCATGTAGTCCAGTCTGTAAAGCAGTGAAATTTCACATCTTCTGGGAAACTCAGAAATATAATTGTTTGGTAGACACATGTAGACTGTTTCAAATGTCTAACTGTAGGGATTTCATGACATTTTTGACCCTAGTATAATTGCATGGAACTAGCTTATATAACATATGACCCACGAGAGACACAGATTCTTTGAAGAAGCTGCTGAACATCAGGCACAAGACCCTAGTACATCTAAAATGTCAGTAGATAACTAAGTTTAAACATCTGAATCCTGTATTCACCCCTGCTTAGCTGTCTTGCTCTAGTAGCTGATAGACATTGTTGTCACTTACAGCACTCCATTGTTTTTTACCTTTTCAAGTGACTTCCTCTTCAAAATTGTTGAAAGCAATGGTCACTCCTGCCTTCAAAAAAAGGTCAGGAAGAAGGACCTTGGAAAATACAGAAAAGTCAGCTACTCAGTCAGCTACTACTCACCTTGACTGCTGGGAAGGTGATGGAACAATTAATCCTGGAAACTCTTTCTAGGCACACAAAGAATGAGAAAGTGATCAGTAGTCAGCACGGACCCACAGAGCAGAAGTCATACTTAATCAACTTGACAAGCTTCTGTGCTGAAATGAGAGGCTTGGTAGATGAGTGAAGAACAGTGGGTATTGTCTACCTTCACTTCAGTAGGGATTTCATACTGTGTCCCACAAGCCCCTCATAGAGAAGCTGTTGATGTATGGACTGGATGAGCAGACAGTGAGGTGGACAGAAAGCTCGCCAAATGGTCAAGCCCAGATGAAAGTATCAGTGGCATAAGGTCTAACTGAGCCTAGTAGCTAGTGATTTAACCCAGGGGTCAGTATTGGGCCCCGTTTTCTTCAAAGTCTTCATTAATGATCTGGAGGATGGGAAAGAGTGTACTCTCAGCAGGTTTGCTGATGACACAAAACAGTATGCTGCCATTCAGAGGTACCTTGATAAGCTGGAGAAATGGGCTCGCAGGAATCTTATGAAGTTAAATAAGAGCTGCAAAGTCCTGTGCCTTGGGGAGGAATAGCCCCATGCAACAAATATACACTGGGGGCCACCCATCTGGAAATCAGCTTTACCAAAAAGAACGGGAGAGTCATGGTGCCCCCAAGTCCAACATGAGCCAGCAACGTGCTCTTGTGTCCGAAGTGGCTAATGGTGTCCTCAGCTGCACTGGGAGGAGTGTTACCAGCAGGCAAAGGGAGGTGAACCTTCCTCTCTGCTCAGCACTGGTGAGACTGCATCTGGAGTACATTGTGTCCAGTTCTGGGTTCCTCAATACAAGACAGACATTGAAGACAATCCAACAAAGAAGCACTAAGATGATTAAGGGACTCATATAAGGAAAGACTCAGAGAAATTGGACTGTTCGACCTAGAAAAGAGAAGGCTCTGAAAGGAGGATATAAAGAAGACAGTACCAGGCTGTTTTCAGTAGTGCTGACGTGGGTGCAAACAGAAACATAGGGCATGTTCCCATTCTGAACATCAGGAAACATTTTTTTTATTATTATTATGGGGGTGACTGATCAATAGCACAGGCTGCTCAAAGTGGTTGTGAAGTTTCCTCTCTTGGAGATATTCAAAGTCTCTCTGGCCATGGTCATGGGCAACTAGCTCTAGGTGACTACTTAAGCAGAAGGTTGGACCAGGTCACATCCTGAGGTCACTTCCAACCTCAACTGTTCTGGAATTCTGTGAAGGGTAAATCAAAAGACCCGTTGATGCTGCAAACATTCAACCCGCATCCCTATACATCTAATAAAAAATCGCACCGTTCAAGTCCACAGGCTATGAACATCCTAGAATATGAATTCAAGAGTCTTTAACTCCAGTCCCTCTCAGCATAGAAAACTATGTGCAGTCTCAAATTGCAGATAAACCACTATGTGTAACTCCTAAAGACATTCTTATACACTTGGAGAAACTCATGCATTGCAACAGATATGCACCCACTTATGATTCAGGGACACCTACATAGTACGTATCTCAAGCATGTATTTGCATAACCACGCAAAACACTCACCTGCATGCAGAGAATTAGATTTTAGGATATAAAAAGGATATAACAGAGAGTACTTCTACTTCAACATGCTCCAAATTGCTTTATATTTGGTACCTCTCTCCAGAGTCCCATGGCTAGCTCCTCAAACACTGCTTCAATTACTGTGGAAACAGTTCCAATATATTGTAGAGGTAACCTCTATCATGCATTTTATGCCAGTGGTTTTGTGAACATTACATTGGAGTATTTTATCTTCTGTTTTTCTTTTTGTGATGCCATTCATTAAACATATTTCTTCCTAGATCCTGTTGTATTCGTTCTGATTCGCTATAGCCCACTGAAACTGAGAAAAGCCTCCAGGGTATATATGCTCAAAACAAACCTGAAACTCTGGAGAACATTCATTTCTCTTTACATATCAACGTACTCAGTTCAATTTCTTGCAGTTATATTAAAATTAAATAATGAAAAAGCAAAAAACTGTGTAGAAACTATTCCTACTACACTGCTCAAGAGGTTTTCCTTTTCAAACAAGTAAATTATCTTCTGGTTTGTACTAAAAAGCTAAAACATAAACATTTACTTCAATACAATGAATATTGTTCAAGTACTTATCTTACAAGTTTTCTGACATTTGCTTTAAAGGGCATAAGTAACATTGCAAAGCAGTAAATGGCTACAGAAAGAAATTATGTTTCATATAGTGAAATCTGTGTTTTCGACAATGACAGCAGACATCTCATATCAGCCAAGCTCTGAAACTCTTGGACATTTTGGCAGGTCTCGATATTTGTTGAACAGAAGCAAGTGAAACAGTAGATAATACGAATATTATAAATGCACAGTTCAGACAGCCTTGTCATGGCTGAACCATTCCTTCATAAATTCTGATTATTTTCACTTTTTTTTTTTTTTTAGAATTGTGGAAAATTCCGGTCTTAAGTAATTTCTGTCTACTTAGAAAAATTCAAACTTAGAAAAAAGGTGCTTGGGTTATGTTTCAGTCTTACAGGACATCATGAGAGGAAATTAATTTAGAAATGTGGAAAAGAGGTAGATAGAACAAATTTTGTACTTTTCAATGTCAAGAAAGTTGACAATGGCCTGTACTATTGTGTATGGTCTGTATGATGGACCTGATGATCTGATGATAAATCAGTTCCTAGAACACCCTTTCTATTAACAACAGAAGCTTTCTGGGGAGCCATATATTTGCAATTCCTTATTTGCTATTTTCCGGCTTCAGGTACCATTGTATGGGGAAATGCTAAATAGAAAACAGAACCATCACACTTCCTTCAACTCATGTCCCACATATTCCAATGATGCAAAATGAGCACATATTTGTCCACATTCCTACAAACTAAGTTACAAATGAGTTTTTACTTGTTATAGATCACTATGTACTATGAATTACATCTGTATCCATAACAGGTGTCTCACTTTCATTGCAGAATAACTAAGTGGGAAACAGTCTAAAAAAAATACACCATTTTGTATATAAAACTGAAATGAAATTTACAGTATAAAGTTATTTTAAATTGAAAAGGCATTGAAGTTAATAATATAAATTATTTTGACATTTTCTTCAAAGACTTTTTTGAGAGTGTAAATAATCAAGAAAATACAGTAAAATGTTAACCTGGGCCTGTAATTTTTGCAGGAAAGTTATGAGCATTTTACCCTTCTCCATCAAGAATTTCTAAGAAGTAAAGTCCATGTGGCATATGTGAAATCTGTTACTATGTCTCTTTGACTATCCATAAGGCACTATACTATTCATATGTCATAAAATAACACACCACAAAGTTTTTCATTCATTCACTAAAATATACGTGGTGACATTTGAAAGTTCTGCCAGATTACCTAGTCTGCTCCTATGGAGCATGATTTCTCTTCTGTGAACCTCCAAGCGACTTATTCTGAGATTAGAGGGGATACAAGAGTATGTAATTCTATTTTATTGAATGCTATTGAGAAAGTATTTTATTACAGCATATTGTAATGGTAGGTTTCAGAGATGACTTGTGCAGCCTTCATGTGCTGAAAGCAGGTTGATTGGTTATAAATAGTTCTTTTGCATTTTTATATAGTCTTGTTACTACAAATGTGTTGTGATTTATAGCTCTATAGTTAAATGTGTCAGACAATATCTATATATACAATATATAGTATGTAAGTAATAAGTGAAAAGGACAGTATAAGAGAAGTTGGAAAAATTAATCAAGAAAAATAACTGACAATTGTTATTTCCTGCCAGTGACAGATAATTTTTTTTTTTTTTTTTTTTTTAACTGAGCTGCAAAGGAAGAATTTAGCTATAACCTATGTGGGTCATGTTTACCCACAGTATCATGAACACCTGAAAATTGAAATGTAGTAGGCTTTTTACTAAACTTTTCAGTATCTGCTATGTAAGTTATATGAAAAGTAGGATAAAAATGCAGGTTTATCAACTACGTGTTTCATATGAGAAAAATCCTGAATCTTGCACAAATTTCAGGTACAGACTTGATCTACAGTATGCTTTCAGTTAATGACATTGTTTCTAGAGGCTTCAGCGGGCTTTGACTTAGGCTCTAACAGGACCAAGCAGGATCTGAGGAACAGATTCAAGCTGTTAAAGTCATACAGCAATATACAATCCACCAAATATCTCCAGGTGAGCTCAGCACTACTGTTTCCACAGCATCTATATACTTTCTTGTGCAGGATAATGTTTTCAAGGTGGAACCAAATAAACTATTACATTGACATACATATGTTGGTAATAACATGGCCAGGCTCTTCTGTACGTAACTTCCAGCCCAGAGAAGATTATATATTCTTAGAGCAATGATGTGTTTCATTAGGCTGTGCTAAAATATTCCTGAAGGTATAATAGCATGGATGCTGTACTTGGCTAAGCCAACTCTCAGAAGAAGTGATAGTGATGACAACTTAATTCAAGCCTTTGATATCAGCACAGCTATGGAATGCTGCTAGGGACAACCTAAATGTTAAAATAGGTCTTCAGTAAAGGGACCCACAAATGTAGGCTTTGGAAGAATTGGTGACATTACAGCTGCTTTTCTTAGGCGACCAAGGTTCATCTGCACCTTCTTTCAGACCATTAAGATGTCTTCAGACCCAGCTGCACGCTTTGCCACAGAACAAAAAGATTAGCACAGTCGTACCTGCCACAGAGATCCTGACCCAACCTATTTCAGACAGGTCTGTAATTTATATTTTCACATGACAAAAGAGCCGTACTTTCTGGTATTTGTATTTATCCATAACAGGTGAAAAACCCTAAGAAAAAGGCAATGTGCATGCTGCAGTACCTGAGGAGAAAGCCTAAATGCACTCGGGCTTGGGATTTGGCCTGTTGCATTCAGGAACCTACAGCTGCCAGTAGAGAAGTATAACGCCTATTATTTTGAAATGAACTTTTAATTTGAAACTGAAAAGTCTGATCTGAAGACAATCTTTACAAATCTTTAAAATCTGTCTTTTTTGTGTGCATTCAAAGGCTTGGATGGCTTCATCCAGTCTCTCTCTGGGCAGCAGATTCAGTATAAGCAGCCGTCATCCTTGCCACGGTTCATCAGCTCATTTGTGCTGCTTCATGATGCAGAGCTACAGATTGAATCAATTATGCCTAAAAGTAACATTTTGGGTGTTTTGCTTTGTTTTTCTCATGTTACAGGAGAGGTGGCTTTGTAGTACTTACACTAATTTTTGAACTTGTTCTGCCTCGTGGTCTTGAGTCAAGAGTGCTGTCTCACCTATGTAACAAGAAATGAACACCTGGTTCAATGACACCTTTAATTTTCTTACTGCTTTATGAAATACATTTAAAACATATCTTTCATATCTCTTTAGATTGACATAAGTCAGCATTAACCTGAAACAACCTATATAATTCTCACTCATGCCCTTCATGTGCTAGTACAAACATCCTTTCTAATTTTTTTTTATTATTATTTTATTAATCATGACAGTTTTAATTCAAGTTATTTCCCCAAATCTGGTCTGTTATGTAGCTTTATATCAGCAGAAGGGAGGGGATAGTGGGAGGACAGTAGGAAACTAGTCAGAGCAGTAGAACTACTTCCTTCCTCAGCTTAAATGCACTGTGACCACACTCTGAAGTATGCAGCTTTTCCTTGGATGCTTTACAGAGTTGGTGAGGAAAGTAAGCACCAGCAGAATATGTATTTCTGTCCAAAAGTTTGGATTGTGATACTGACTTTCACATGCGTACAGTACGAAAAGGGAGCATTTTGGCTCATTTCTAGGGTTGTGACTCCTTATTACATCTATATGGCAGACTTTCAACTATGGAGTTCCATTTCTGTATGACTTGGAGACTTTGTACATGAATGTAAGTCAAATTAAGGAACTTCGGAGAGTTCAAGGAAGAATTCAGATGTCCATGTAGACTTAGCCTTATTTAGCTCTGTTCCTCTTGGATGAGGGTTTAGATCAAGTCATAATCAATTTTAGTCAGAAAGTGACTGGTGTTCTTACAACCAGATGTGAATCAAAGCATCTAAGTTGAACAGGGCATCCAGTACTATGGAAACTTAATAGAATTGTTCATAACAAAGTAATAATATTTTAAGGAAATTCTTTTACTGCCAGCATGAGATTCAATAACGTTTTCTCACATTTTTCCAGTGCTCTGCCTTAAGATTACAAGGATTCAGAAGGTCTCCTTTACAAATCGTCTTAATATTTCTGTGAAGGTAACATCAGTGTCCAACTGCATATAGAAATAGTTTTGAAAATTTTTTTTAAGCATAGAATTTGAATGAAAGTGTAAACAATAAATTTTGTAACTTTTTTTCAAAGGCATTTACTGCACTCAAACAGAAGAATTTACTTGTTAGATATCATGTAAGCGGGAAGTCAAGAAAAATTAAAAGCCAATATGGTTCTGAGCCTATTTTAAAAACAATATGTCAATGTTATTCATTTCATAGACTGCCAAGTTATTTTGAGGATCAGTCCAAAATTTGAAAACATTTAAATTCACATACTTGAATTATACTCTCTTCCTAAGCGTCTACCTAATTTTTATCCACATGAATGATTTTTAATAGTATAGTATTTGCCCAGGCCATTGACATTCTCACCACACACAGGGAAGGAAAAGGCTTTGAATTTTTGGCAAAATGAGAACAGTTACTATTGTGTCATTGCTAGAGTACCAGAAATTTTCAAATCCCCTTTCAAACAATGCCTCCAGATGATTTTATGCTTGAAATATTGCAAAACTAAAAGAGATCTTCGTATTTAAAGCACACTCAGTACCATTTCAAACATGTGGTTGCACTTAGAAATAATAATGTTTATAATCTTTCATTAGTGAACTCAGACATTATTCAATGGATTCCAGCTCATGTTAAAATTGTACAGCTCCTTTGACCTCCTAGCACTTAGAAAACGCAAATTGCCTTTTCAGAGGTTCAAAAAAAAAAAAAAGATTGTAATGTATAAACACTTTGCAAAATATGATAATTAGGAAACTTTTTAAAATATATTTTTTGTTTTTAATAGCTCTTTGCAATAAGCTAGCACTTTCATATTGTATCATCACTAACCTGAAAGCATGTTATATGCTGTACACATCTGGCATTGCACAGGAAATGTAAGTAGTGACGGTAAGAAAGACATTTCTCAGTACATACCACTTAAGCTTGACAGCTGACAGGCAAATGATTCAGCTACATGAAAAAAAATGTGCAAAATTACATTTAACTGCTAATAAAGGAGTTTATATACAAGAATTAACTGGGGGACTTTGAGACTTATTCAACTAATTAGCTATATAAATTACAAATATATGAGGGAACAGAAAATAGATAAACTTTTTCAACATTGTGAAAAATGGTACATTAGTGACCCAAGTATTCCATTCCCAGATTACTTCAGAGTGTAAAGGATCCTTGGGCAAAAGATGCCATACATATGTAAGGTATTATATCTGTTTTTCTAGTGGTCACATTTGTGATCCATGTGTAAAAGAAGAGAAAGCTGTATTTTACAACTTGAGACAGCAGAAGACTTGGATAACCCCGAGGTGATCCATAGGAAATGGAAGCCATTAAATGTATAGTAGCCATCCTATTTCCATCTAAAGTGTTTAGGACTGCTGTATAAACCTTTGAAGGTTAAAAGAAAGAGCTAAAAGAAAGAAATTTCAGGATAACAGTCTCTAAGACTTATGGCAGGACTATGTGAGGTTTCTCACTTGTCATATTTATTTTCATTTCACAGGATATATCTGGCAGACAGAAAGGAAACAGTTGCTTCAAAGAGAACTTTGAGGAACGTAATGAAAAGGCCAAACAATAATCCTTATCTATCAAATCCATCCCAATTTTTAATAAACTCCTCTGTCATTTTCTTCTTTAAAATATCCACAGCTGGCTCAAAAATTTCAGCAGCTAATGTCAAATGGTTTTGATATGTCATCAGACGTGTATCATGTTTAAGTGTCAGTGTGATATAGGTTAACACTCAAGAATGAAGATTCATCAATTATATTCTTGATTCTACTCATACTTTTCAGACTGATTTCCAGTAAAAGACTAACCTGTATTTTTTTGTATGTAAAGAGGTTAAAATTCCTTTGGGTCCACAGATTTCCCAGTCCAGAACTACTCATAGTGTCCAAAGACAAGGTCCAAATAGAGCCAATCTTTAGTACTATAGCATTGTACATCAAAAAATCATCATGCTCACTGCTTATCCTAAGGCTGAGTGAAAATGTTTGTGGAAGGGAGATTTAATAATCAAAAAAATGTTTTAGGATTAATTTAGTAACATAAGTCTCGGGAAACATTTCATAATACCATGGGATCTAAGTTTTCAAAATTAAACATATTTAACAAACTGAATTTTTGTGGCTGGGTCTGTCAGGAACTGCCCCTGTCTTCATTAAGCAGAGCAACTGCATATATATCTCATAACCAAGCCTGTAGGAGATTTAGCAATTAAATGCTTTTGCATGTAAATGTCTTGAAGATCCTAAGCCCTCTGACATATTCTGCTTTTCTGTAATAAATACGAACAGTACTGAGTACAAAAACATTTATTGAAAATCATGCCAATGGCAGTGACCATAGGCAATCATATGAAGTTATGGGTTGTCATTCCAGGGCTTATTCCTTGATTAGGGTGGAGTCAGCTCATTGAAGGTTTGACTCCTTATACTAGCATATGAAAATACCTCCTTTTAGAATAACTTAATTTCTTGTACAGGCAGAAACATTCCAAGTTACAGGCAAGCAGAAGACTAAGAAGACTAGCCTTCTTACAGTTCTCAATTTGTTATATCCAAGTAATTATATCCATTACAGATTTATGATCACCAGAGTTCACTTTAAGAAACAATTACACTTAAAGATTTCTCTTTTTTTTTTTTATTTCAGCAAAGCAAAGGTTTTATTCCGATAATAATAAAAGAGTAGCAAATATACCACTAAACTTGAATTCCAAACACTACTAAGAAAAAGATTAATCCCTTCACATTGAGAGAGTGGGCTAATTAGGAAATCTTGTGTGCCTGTCTGAGTTCTGTCAGTCTGTATCTTCTCTGTCACTGTGTTCAAACACAATTCTCCTGTCTCTCCTTCATACACGTTTTGAAAAGTTATTCCATTGAAAGCACAGATTTTCTATTTATACTGCCTTAGACTATGATGACACACAATTTACCCATCTCCTGCTTTGTTCAATATGTCACATAACAGACAAGACCATGAGACTGCATCTACACTACACATACCTCATTTAATTCATCACAGAAACTCACTTATTCTCCTCATGGGGACCAAATATAACACAATAATACAGCGGAAAATTTGACATTTTGAAAGCCATTCTTTTTAGTATCAGAAGTTCTTGGCATTATAACTGTCTATTGAGTAGTCAGAAAACTTCATGAGGTTTTGTTGTGTTCTGTGGGCTTTTTAATTACTGCATCAGCCTTTGAAAACAGTATGTAAACCAACAGACTATGCATAAGGCTAGGTAGGACATGACAGTCTTCCAAAGTCTCTTGTTTAAGTTAAGATGATGTGCAGCAAGGCAAGGAAATTGTAGAGGGAGAAGTGTAGCTAGATGAATAGAGCACATAAATTACAAGCAGCTTGATTTAAAAACCTACCAATGAATTCATTCAGGATTTAATTATTAAGCAACCTGAACAGAGGTTGAAGAATATTACAAATCACCCATCCTATTTTTTTTTTTTTTTTAAAAATTATAGAAGGTTAAGTAAAGGTATGAAAATACTACGTTGCTGAAGCATAAGTATACTGGATAAGATCACAGGTCCATATAGACCTCTGTCTGTTCTTTCACAGTAACTATTAAGGGATACCATGGGAAGGAGTTTAGGTCAGGATATACAGACAACAATTGCATCCTCTGCATACTTCTTCAGGACACTTTCCACACTTCCACCTATACTTTAGAAATTTCCTGAACTAGTGGTTTAGCTACTAAATGTTTTAATACCTATTGACAAAACTCTGAAATATCATCTAGACTCAAACATTTGCTATGATACATTTTATCAACTTTTTCCAAAATCACATTAACAGTGTATTCTGAGAAATGAGAAAAGCCAATGTGCCCTCATGTTCCTTAATTTGTAAAGAAAAACTTTGGTATAATAAACTGTCTTAACCTCCTCCCTAAGAGTCTAAGATTCAGCCCAGAAAAGAAATTTCAAATATTGTTGCAACTTAAAATTGTATGTATGTTTGTGTATGTATCTTTGATCTATATTAAGACCCATGAAAGCAACTCCAATGGAAGCCTGATGGCTGAAACCATCTCAGCAGAGCTACTAGAATAATGTTCTCTGCGAATGAATCTTTGTGGGAGCTTTCTAGTCCAAATTTGAAGCAGTATTTCCACAATTCTAACTCTGGGTAGTTATTGGAATATTTTATTTATGAGACTTTCTGTGTTTGCCTATTTTGCTTCCATTTTTATTGCTTAATTGTTTTGATCTACTGGGATATATTGTATTATTTAATGACACTGTGTTTTAGCTATTGTTCAGAACTCATAGATTCACTGACAGAGGTACCCATTAATACAAATATTTAATTATTTTTCTTTCTAATACTGCCCATTACTGTGGCATCTGTTGTATATTTATTGACCAAACTGTTTTTCTTTATTATAAGCATAACCTATAAGAAACAGGAAAAAAAATTAAAAAGCCTGTTCAGTAAAGAAAAAAAAAAAAATTAAAGAAATAACTCAAAGACACAAATTGTAGTATCTAAGAGAAACCGAGAGCAGATTCCACTGTTGTTAAGAAATCAGGAAGAGATATCCTATGAGTGAGGAAAGATTTGTATTTTCCTTGACCTCAATACATTGACATAGACAAAGAATAAGGAAATGAAACGCATTAAGTAAAATATTCTCATAGATCAAGTAAAGTTCCTTTAATGATTTTAATATTTTAATATACAAAGTTGTCATTTGGAGTTATTGTTCATAAAAATAAGAGACATTAATTCTAATAAACAATATAACTTTATTTAGTAATGTACCTTTCATAAACATTGTATTCAAAGGCACTTCATACTGTTAAATAATACAATAACAGACCTGAATAATAAATATTACAGGAACCAAGGAAGAGAGAAATTAGCTACTATAAGAAAATGGACTTTTTTTTCTTTCTAAGAGATACATGAGCTAAAAAAAATAAAGAATGTAGGCAAGATAGACCATTCGGTATGACAGAAGCTGTACTGGAAGTGATTCCATCTGTGGACAAGCTGTACTATGGATAATTGTAAGTATTTGGTGAGTGTTGCATAAAGACAAGACATGATATGAAATAAAACTGCAAATCTTAAGTGAACAATCAGAGAGAAGAGAATGTAGAGTCTAGCTTTTGGGGATTTTCTTTGTTGTCTTGTTTTTTTATTCTGATAGCTTGAAGATCCATGTCTTCAAATTAGAACCATTTTACATATGATTTTGGATGTTAAGAGACATTAAAAATGCACCTAAGGGATCAATAGCTAGGCACTCAAATCCCCAGTTTAGCCACCTACCATCATTTAAGCATTTGGAACTGAAAAATACTCAAAATAATAGGAAAGAGCAAATGGAATTATGAGTTCTAGCTCAAGTGCCCAAGTATAAGTAAACACTACGTGCAGATGGAGATAAATGATAAAAGCTTGGATGAGTGCATCCTGTCATCCCTTTCCCTACCTATATCCATTTTGGAAGTCTAGGCCAGACTTTCTTTGATTGGCAAAGACCACCATGAAATAATTTGTCATGATATAGTAATTTTTATGTAAATAATTAATTTAACAAAATGTGTAAGCTGAAAATATAAGACCCCAGACAAATGAACAGTCCTCCTCAGTAACCACTTCCTTAGGTTTCTCTGCCCACTGGAGTAAAAAAAATGTTCCTCTGTGAGACACTTCAAGTGAATCTAAAGCCATGCTTTTATTATTTATTCTCTTCTTAGAAGGAGTTTAGCAAAGAGAAGTTTGCCCTGAGTTTAGCAAAGAATATACTTTACGATTAATTTGCTATCACATAAAAAAAAGAAGCTTTTGCTTAATTATTGATCAGTCTGACATTATTTGTTGAATTCTACAAAAAAAAAAAAATAATAATAAATCAGTATTTGTCTTTTACTCTCTGTGGGATGCAAGTGACATTCATATAACTTTTAGAATTCATATCTGTGTGATTCTTCTAAAATCACTTCAGACATCAGAATCCCCTCTGATTATGATCCTGGCTTGTTCATCATGATAAAACTTAGGCTGGTAATACACATTATTAATTAGAAGATATTATACCTTATTAACACAGGGGTTTCCAACAATAATATCAAAATATCTTGTTCTTAGCAGGGATTATGTTGTGAACTACCACTGTTTCAACCCCATTACAGCAACTTTCATCACTAATGTACTCTATCTAAAATAAAATACAATTTCTTATGCAAAAATTAATCTGTGGAAATTATGCACAATTGTGAAACTCTGGAGTATGTTTCGTCCTCCCTTTTACTGAATTTAAGAACATATCAGCATTTTCTTTTGATAAATGTATTCATTTTCACTTTGAAGAACTGAAATTCTTCATTATAACAGAGAACAGAGAAATATTAGAAACATAGTTCTGTCACAGGCTGCTTTTTCTTTGGCACTATTTCTTTGTTTAGCACTCACTTTTCAGAAATAATTAAGATAATCTTCTCAAGGTATTTTAAGAGTCTTTTAAATTCGACAAACTTTGTCTTAAACAGCTATCTTAGTTTCCATTTAATTCCTAAACTTTTTATTCCATAATATACAACTTTGAGTTCACTTACCCAGAAGAACGGAGATAGGAATATGTATTTACAGAACTGTAACAATAATTTAAAAAATAAATTTAAATAAAAAGTAAAGGATTTTGTTGTTGTTTCTGTTGTTTTTTTTTAGTAAAGTTAGGTTTTGCAGTTTCCACAGAGAGACTCTTCTAACTAACTCCTCTTTGAGTAGATTATGTTAGCTAAATTAACAATGTGTATAAATACATGACTACCATCTTTTCAATTCCAAGCTTCAAGTAATACATATATCAAGTATATACTCAAATATTTCACTTTCTTTCCCTTTATTCTTTTGATAAGCTCAGTCTGTCATAGCAGAGAAACATATCTTGCCTTGTGATCTTCTCTGCATCTATCTTAAGAGCAGCAAACAGAATGGAGAGTGGTACCATGGACTTGCTCTGTCTTTTAGGATATAGAATCACTTCAGCTATGTAAAATCATAGACTTCCTTAGTTTGGAAAAGACTCTTAATATTGAGTCCAGCCATTACTTTAACACTGTCAAGTCCACCATTAAACAATATCCCTAAACTCCATATCTACATGTCTTTTAAATATATCCAGGGACCCACCAGATTCGTTGCTCATCTTTGAATGTGCTCCAGCACCTCAGTGTCCTTCATGTAGTGAGGGGCCCAAAACTGAACACAGTAGTCAAGGTGCAGCCTCACCAGTGCTGACTGCAGGGGGATGATCACTTCCCTAGTCCTGCTGGCAGCACTGTTTAGACTGTAGCATTGCATGGGGTTGTTGTGACCCAAGTCCAGGATCCAGCACTTGGCCTTGTTGAACTTCATGCCGTTAGCCTTAGCTCATCAATATATCCTATCCAGAACTCTCTGTAGAGCCTCCCTACCTTCAGGCAGATCAACCCTCCACCCAAACTGGTGGTGTGTGCAAACTTGCTGAGGGTGCACTTGATCCCTTCATCCAGATCATTGATAAAGATATTCAACAGAATTGGACCCAATATTGAGCCCTGGGGAATACCACTTGTGACCAGCCATGGGCTGTATATAACTCCATTCACCACTACTCATTGGGCCTGGCTATCCAGCCAGGTTTTTTACACAGCAGAGTACACCCGTTCAAGCGTGAGAAGCCAGTTTCTCCAGGGAAATGCTGTCAAAGACTTTACTAAAGTCTGAGTAAACAAAATCCACAGCCTTTCTCATCCCACTAAGCAGGTCACCTTGTCATAGAAGGAAGAAATTATGCACTAGGAAAAGATTAAGTGCAACAAAGCTCAGTGGTCTAAAGGTAGGACTTGTGAAATATAGTAATGGCTGTTGTTTGAGGCTGTGCTGAAGAGAACTCTCTCCAGCACTGCACTCCCATATGTCAGAAGGAAGTCCTCCTTAAGGAAATCTCTCCTTTTCCACATCAGCAGCCCTGAAGATCTCCTTTAAAATTCTGTGATACTGTTCTAGCTTTGGAGTGACTTGCCTCCATTCTCAGGTAATTTCTACTGTCTTTGAAAGTGTACAATGGCTTGTATGTTTTGCTGCTCTTTCAAACCATCATTGATTTGACATTCTCTCACAAAGCACACAAACTAAGAACATAAGAGTTCTCTGCAGTCCCATGAAATACATAATCCCCTTCTTTGACTTAGGATGTCTTTCAACTTGCTGTGATGATCTCAACTTATTAAAGTTATCTGTGATTGATATAATTGCAAAATTGAAAACCATATTTGCACCATAGGGGCAAAAAAAGAGGTAAAGAAAGGACAACTCAAAATAATCATTTTGTTACTAACTAGTCTAGCCAGATCTGCCACTATTGGGGAATAGTTTTTTCTTACCTTACCACAAAATTCTATTTGTCCTATGTAGTGTCTGACTTGTATCTTTCCTCAGCTCATGCATCATCTGCATTTGATAACAAATATTATCTAATCACATGGATGAAACAATCGCAGATAGGGAAGAAAAAAACAACCCTAAAACATCAAGGAAAAAAAAACCTAAAAGATTAGGGAATTGTTTAAATGTCAGAAAGATGTATATGTTAACAGTACATTGACCCATTCTTAAACCCAGTTCAGATAAAATTCCCCAAACATAGAGTATCTAATCTAATATGCACCAGATGTAGAAGGACACAGCACTCTCCAGTCCACACATATTGGTTAATGCAACTTCACCAACTCATAGTACCAGCACTGTATAGCAAATGGATCATAATCCACAGTAGAACTTGATACAATAGCACCCTGAAGAATATTAAGATAATTCTTTCTTTCTGTGGGTATTACAAACCTAATCATACAGTCATACTCAGGCCAAAACTAAAGAAATATGTAAGGTTCGATACGGTTTAATTTGGATATGTGGGATACCCTATATCGTATAAGGAAACCAAGAAAAAGGAATTATTTTTGAATAAAAATATTAGAAACTTGTTACTAGATTCTGCTTTAAAAGAATTTCCTTCAAAATTCTCTTTCACTTTGGAGCTGAAAATTGCCTTTTGAAGAACACTGCATTTCACATAGATAACAAAGGTAGATAATATAGATACATAGAAACATAGATAAAAGACATAACAAACCCCTAGCATAGGGATCTCAATGAAGTTTAAAATGAAATTTTCAGTTAACAAATTTCTTACGCGTTCTTGAGAGTAATTTTTTAATGAGAACTGAAACTCTGCACAGCTTGGGTTGACAATGTTGCTTATGAGTATCTCATATTTCTAAATGGGTAAATCCTCACAAGAACAGAGGAAGAGAAAGCAGAATTTGATACCCCTGGACTTGCCTTGTTTTTGCAACATCTGCCCCCTGTGTAATATCACTCAGCGGCAGTGATCAAAAGCAATTAAGCTGAAATAATTTAATTTAAGAAGAAAAAGCACCTGCTAATAGTTCTCTGAACTCTGGAGATCAATTTGCTCAGTTTTGTGATACAAGACCAATAAAGGACTTAAAAGCTCAGACTTGATATGTTTTTTTGGCAATGATAGTTGGATTCTTCAAAGACAGTAAAACATATATTTTATTTATTAAGTGATTTATAATATCAAATTAGTTAACATTATTTCAGCCCAACAACTGCTCTTTCTTCTTATTTTGGATAAAGGTTTTCTAAGATAACTATTAAACAGTATTTTTACTGTTTAATTTAATTTATGAGATAATTTTAGTCATAATATGGAAAAATATAATTTTTAAAAATACTCTGGCATCTGAGACAGTGCTTGCTTTAGACAGATTTTGTACAAATGAGTATTAAAATGTTGTGCATGGTTACACCACACATTTCACATTCTGAGCTTTATGTGCAGTAGTTTTGATGCAAATACAGCCACTAATAACTGTCCCTCTGAAGCACCTCACTCTCATTACAGGCTTCCAGAGAAGGAAGCAGTTTCCACTTAGCAATTTCATGCCTATAAAAGACACTGGAAAGCATTTCCTTTTTTTCATTTTGACTTTGGTTGGTTTTTACCCCCTGCCCTGTTATTCTGAACACTATTCCGATGATTTAATTTCTTTTATTCTTCCTAGAGTTTTCTGAAAGTTTGCTAACCCCTAATATGACAAGGAAGGTCTGCCCTTCCCTGGCTTATACACTGGATATAAAGCTTCAGGATTTTGTGCGCCTTTTCAAAGAATTTTCATAAGCATGCAAAATTCAATTACATTAACAGAAAAAAGTAAAGAATGCCTTAGAATAGCAAATAAATCAGGTACTGGAAAGAAATGGATCATTTTGGTGCTTTCTCTTTTTCCACTTTCCCGTAGACCCCTTGCAGTATCACAAGGGTCTCCCTGTGACTCCTTGCTCTGTTCACCAAGACCAACATTGGCCTTTGTCATATAAAGCCCTTATTAATCTGAACACTAGTGAACAGCCAGGCAGTGACCAATATCTGCCTGAATCTAAGAGGGAAAACCCAAGGCAGGCCTGGATGTAGTCACAGCTGCCATGTCAAGAACAAGCATGAAGGAATGAAGATTCTGTACTACTTGAAAAGACAGACCATGTTCTGTTCCTCCAAGTACATGAAGAGAGTATCTGGAGGTTCCTACCTCCAAATAAACATTGGTAACTCATTGTCATTTCCAACTAAAAATACATCTAAAGTGTAATTTGAAAAATATCTGCTCTGGAATATTGCAATGGACAATTTTGCTCAAGCACTGCAAACGTCTACACATTGAAGTCTTGCCAGTAACAAGATTTTTCCATGGTCACTAACAGCCATCTGGTTTAACAGTCTTTCTCCATGTCTGTTTAGACAGTTTCTTTTCTAACCTTCTTGTGAACTTAAGTGAAAGACACAATTGGCTGGTTTTAATTTACATTCTAAACACGCCTCATGACAATTCAAGGAGGAAAAGTTATTTCAGTCCTGACTTTAACTAACATAAATATCTTCAAAATATAGGCATATGTCTAATTTTCCAAGTGTTTGGCTTTGATTGATAAATACACACGTACAAAAAGTTGATGTATATATTAAACATAGATTATATACAACTTTTTACATTATTTAAGAATTAAAATATTTGTAGGCTAATTACAATACAAAAACCTCATGTCAATGCATTCACACTTCTCCATAGGATATTTTTTCTGTATTGTACCATAGCAATGAACCCTTAAGGAATTTTTTAAGTAAATGTGGCAAAAACATTGATTGTGAATTTATTTTTCTTATAACTCTTGTATGTTTTCTTTCTCTTTAGAACTTCTGCCCTTGTTAGATGAAGGATTTGAACAAATCTTCTTACAATTATGCCACAGATTCTGAGGTCAAAAGTTTCCAGAGTTTCTGGGTAGAAATAGACAGTGCAAAACAGCAGATGCATGCAAAAAACATACAGAAAGTTTAGT
This sequence comes from Baryphthengus martii, assembly GCA_013396935.1. Lineage (NCBI taxonomy): Eukaryota > Metazoa > Chordata > Aves > Coraciiformes > Momotidae > Baryphthengus > Baryphthengus martii. Next base: position 103,445 of record VWZK01016847.1, on the reverse strand, counting down.
AACCATGTACAAGAAAAAGGTTGGGAGTGCATACCACATAGCTGTGAAAGCTCTCAGAAGTATGTCCTTCTGCAAAATAAGTTGAATTTTTTATTTATTTATTTATTTATTTATTTTTAATTATAGTGTGAACTAAGCATGGAATTTTAAAAGAAACTAATGAGGTTTTCACCATCTCTTTTCATAACATGCTGGGACAGTATGACTGTCTTTGTCACAGAAACAAATTGTGGCTTCTCCATACATTCTCCCCCAACCAAATCTATTTAGACTATTGATTAAGACTGTGCCTTTCCTATAAGCAGTTAGTACAAGAAAGTGCTTGTTTGTGAAAAAGTCTGGAGGACACCAATAACTAGATTTGATTTTAAGACAGTTTAAATGATTCACAGAGAATGTATAAAATGTAGAGACATTTTATTCCCTGGCCCTATCAGTGTGGTCCTGTACCATTTTCTCAAGTTATATAGTCCACATTCGTTGAGATTCATCATTTTCTGTTGTCTCAGATCTGAAAATGAAAACGAGAAGCAAGAAGAGAAACTATGCCCTCAACTTCATGTGGAAACCCAACTGCAAAAAATGACCATGAAGTTTCAAAAAAGAGTAAAAAAGCTGTCTTGCTTTTTTTACCTGAACTTATATATCAGCCCTAACAACGATGGTTAATGGTGGTGCAATTCTTTAACATCCTGCTTTTTACCTGAATAGAAAACCATAGCAAGAATACTTGAAAATCCAGTAATATGAACCAGGAAGTCTAGGATCCATAAAGATCACTGACTTATCCATGTTTCATAACACATAGAAAAACCAGGCTCTTCACTCTTCCAAGGAGACTTGCAATGATAGTCAATAGAGTGCCCAACTGTGCAGCTCAGACAACAAATAAATAAGAAATACAACAATAAGCAGTGTTTTCTTCGAGCAATGTAATAAGTTAGAAGTTCACTACCATGATCTATATTCAATATTGGTTTTATATCTGCAAAAACCACTAGTTTAATCCTGTGTAGTTAAGTACTTCCAAAAATACCTCCACTGTATTTCTTACATCAGTTTATAGCAACTGTCTTGCTTCTATAAAATTAAAATGCCTAGAGAAGCAAATACAATTTTAAGGATCCCTCTTGAAGAACAAGCAGCATCTGCATTAACTACAGTCAGTCATGCCTGCAAGTATTAAAAGGAGCAGTTGCTACTGAGTGTTCCCAAATAACTCCTTCAGCTGACTGTGGCAATAAAGTCCTTCAGCTCTAGAGAAAATAAATTTAAATAATATGATTTTGCTAAAATGTAGCCTAATTATGAATAATGTTAAACGGTAATTTCAGAAGATAAAAAACCTAGTCTCAAATTATATTTATCATTTTTTAAAGTTCTCCTTTTTTTACCTAAACTGTCTTCAGCAAATCATGTAAATTAATGATTTCTTTTCTGAATTTTGGAAATGTATTCAAGCAAAAAAACTCAACAAACCTTAAACAGATAAAAAACAGATACTATCTGCCAACCGTGTAACCATGACAACTCTAGATCCAGGCATAAAATGGCTTTTTCCCACAGCAAATTCTCACTAAAAAGAAAGCTATTAGTTGTTTTTAACTTACAGGTCCAGGGGAAGTGAGATAAAACAGAAACATGTTACAGATTTATGTTGGTTCTGTGAACATTCTTCCTATATTAACCAAAGTCTCAGCTGGTATAAAGTGGAATGGCACTAAACCACATGTAATAGGTAGCAGATAATACAGATATCTTTCAGAGTACACGATCCAGCCTAACAGCATTTGCATAAACCAGAAGGAAGTGAATTTATTGAAAAAAAAATATCATGTAGATCCTGTGCTGAGGAAGACTCTCTCTGCAAATATTTCTTAGGAAGAGTTTGGGAAGAGACTGCAACTATACCTAAGTAAGTGTCAGGTCGTGCTCTTGAGTCGCAACAACCCCATGCATGCAGTTTGGGGAAGAATGTCTGGAAAGTAGCACAGCGGAAAAAGACCTGGGAGTGGTTGTCAACAGCCACCTAAACGTGAGCCAGCAGTGTGCTGAGATGGCCAAGAAGGCCAACAGCATTGTAACTTATATCAGAAATAATGCGGTCAGCAGGACTAGGGAGTTGATCATCCTCCTATACCCAGCACTGGTCAGACCACACCTGGAATCCTGTGTTCAATTTTGGACCCCTCACTACAAGACATCTTGGTACTGGAGTGTGTTCAAAGGGCAGTGAAGCTGGTGGAGGGTTTAGAGAACACCTCTTATGAGAAGTGGCTAAGGGAAGTGGAGTTGTTTAGCCTGGAGAAAAGGAGGCTGAGGGGAGACCTTGTCATTCCCTACGACTACCTGAAAGGAGGCTGTAGCAAGGTGAGTGTTGGTCTCCTCTGACATGTAGCAAAGGACAGAACAAGAGGAGAAGGCCTCGAGTTGTGCCAGGGAAGATTTAGATTGACATTAGGGAAAATTTCTTCATCAAAAGGGTTGTCAGGCATTGAAACAGGTTACCCAGGGAGATGGTGGAATCATCATCCCTAGAGATATTTAAAAGATATATAGATGTGTTGCTTGATTAGGAATACGGTTTAGTGATGGACTTGATGATGTTAGATTAATGATTGTACTTGATGATATTAAGGGTCTTTTCCAACCTAAATTATTCTATGATTCTACAATATCCTCAGTCCATGCCAAGCATAATACTACGTGTACTACTTCTCCTGATATCACTATCTTCTCTATTTTATTCTCTGGACTCTTGAAACAAGCAGAAATAAAGTCTATGAAAGGATAAAAAAAGGATAATAAAGGATAAGAAAACAATGTAGATGCCTGAACTAGACACTGTATAACATTACTGTAAGGGAAGATGGTCTCTTAGAAAGGAATTGATCTCCTACTGAGAACAAGAAGCTACTGAACGTGAATTTAGGATAGACAGTTTGCATCTGTATGGATCTCTGTGTGCACTGAAGGCCCCAGCCTTCATTCAGCCCCGGTAAGTCAGTTAAACAGATTCTCTTCGGATTGAATACAGGCTGAGCAGAAAGATCAAATATCTTTTTCCTTATACAAAGTTTCTTCTTCCCTAAGTAGTTGACACATCACTGTGGGAATAAAACCAAAAGCTAAGAAAATATGAACACATCTTTTAAGAGTTCTGAAAGAGACTTTCTAATTTTTATATAACAGTTCCCTTTGTACAAAATGTTATCCAGTGGAAGCTTCTTTGCTTTGAGAATATCAGTGGCTAGTAGATATATGTGAGATTGTATATTGCTTTACTGTAAAGTTACAAAAAGAGTTTATATTTTAAATTGCCTGAGTGGAATTTACTCATAGCTGTTGCTAGCAGATACTTATCCTGTGAAGGACAGTAAAGGTCTTTCAAAATGTTACTCCAAAATACAATTCCCCTGGCCATCTACTCCATGGGCATTTATACACCTAGAGATGTTGCTAAAAAAATTCTGGTAGCTTTGAATAGTGGTATATGAGAAAGGCTTTCAGTTCACTGTGGGAATATAATTTTTCAGTTCTGGAGAAACTAAAAAAATATCATTTTGCCTATTCTTTTTAAGTTCAGCATAATCAAATGATTTATCCTTCTTGACATACCAATATTAAGGTAGGCACATATTTTATATTACCTATGTAATGTAGTGTCCATGTAGTAGCACTTTTTAGAAGACTCACTTATTATGGGCCTCATTTCATACTTTGAAGATTCTTGAAAAGATTCTGTTGTCAGGTTTCTTTTGAAATGGAAAATATATTAAAATACAGAAAAACATTTTTTGTGTGTGTACGTATATATATATATATATTTAGAAAATATGCCATGAAGTGAATTCTGATTTGTTCTTTCTTTCTATCTAACAAACGTGTTCCTGATTGACATTTGACTACTTTGGCAAACACTCTTCCCAGAGAGAACAGAATATAGATAGAGCACAGCAAGGACGCTGATTGACTGCTCCAGTGCAGACCTAGACTGATTTAATTACTGGCAAGAGTTTGTGGCCAGAAACTGTGTGCTTGCTTTTTTATATCATCAAACTCTAACTCTTATTTTCATTGTATTTAGGAAAATCCAAAGAAAAAACTAATTCAGCTAGCAATTAATATATATATATATAAGGATAGATTTGATTACAGTTTGACTATTTATAACATCTGCAACATCTGAAACAATCAGTTTCATGTATTTAAAGAGAGTTATGTCTATTTACACAAAACCAAGATGCTGAACTTCCATATTCTTATATATGCTTGTGAAATATTGGGATTAAAACACAACACTTATTTCTTTGCAGAGACATGTTCTGGACAGTTGTAGTGCTTTGACTCAATGGCATTAATGGATGAGAAAGAAATAAAGCAGGGGGCAGGGGAAAGATGGTTTCATATAAATACCCCTCTGCTGACAAAAGCCATTAAAAAGTCATGCCAAATGATGATCATGTTACTTTAATGAGGAATTGTTCAGGGACAGAAACTAACAAAAAACATCTGGCGGGATTTACATACTTTGCCAGACAACACCAATGTTGCTTGGATGAAGTGGACAAGACATGACCTGATTCAAGTGAGCAGAGACAGTGGACATAAAATTCTGGTTTTTGAGGCCAATGCTCAGTGTACACAACTACTTCAAAAATTCTTCCCCTGATCATATTCTGTGGTATAGAAGTTACTTTTAATTTAAGAAGACAGTTTTTGTTACAAATAGTTGTGTATCACAGCTACGAAGGGGAAGAGATCTATATAACTAATTCCAGATGAATCTCACAAGCATCAGCTGTTGTTTTACACCATCCTACAGTCCCAGTGCTTCCATACGAAGCAAGACATTTATGGAATTCCACCTGGGGGTAGGTGAAGAAGGCAGGCATGATAATGAAAGAGAGAATTCAGAGAATATAAAGTTCACCCCATTTCTTTTGTGTGTTTTTCTTAGCTTTAGAAATATATCTGCAAATAATCCTAGTCTAATTACTATTTCTTTTACAACATAATACTTAAGAAAGCAGTAATCTCAAATTTCATTAAAGTATAAGCTAACTCCTGCCTGGGATTTTATTTTAATATTTTTAAATCTCAATCTTTTTTTAATAGCAATTTCTAGAACAGAAACTCTGTCACAGAACTGTTTCTGTTTCAATTCTGTCATGCTCCAAAATCTGATTTAAAGCTGTGTCTGCATATTGTCACCATAGGGAACAGAATATCCCTGAATGGCACATCTATTAAAAGATACAAATAAAACCACAGTGCAGTGAAATATTTGCTACATACAAGTTGAAATTAACAGTGATTGCGAGTTACCTGAGAATCAGCATTAAGATGGATATGTATGCCTTTGTTTCTTTTTTTCCTCTTGTAGTTCAGAGACTCAAATGAAAATACTGTTTAAAATTAGCTACAACAAGTGAGTAATGATCAAGATTTAAAAAATAATGATTACACTGTATTATTTACCTATAGCAGATAGCATACGGGGAACATCATACAATTTAAGTTACCTAAGGTAGGTGAATTTGATTCACCTGTGGAGTTTCTTTTGTCTCAGCCCTGTAGATGCGAGGCTGTTGCAGTTCCTTGTCCAGAGGTCCAGGCAGTAGGGTGGCTGATTACAGTTCCTCACACACACACTTGCACGTGCACATTCACCTGAACATAAAAGACAATTAAAAATAGGATTTAATAAGAATATATAAAACATATTGTGGTGATGAAGCCCAGGACTCGCATGGAACCTCCTGTATGCTAGTTTATGCCCATTGCCTCGTCTTGTCAGTGGGCACTGCTGAGAAGAGTCTGGCTCCCTCTTCTTCGGTCACTCCATCAGGTATTTATAGACATTCAGGAGATCCCCCTGAGCCTTCTCTTCTCCATACAGAAAGGTCCCATCTCTCTCATTATCATCTTATGTGAAAGATGTTCCATTCACAGAACCACTCACATTTATTTTAACATATAAAAGTATACAAACACAGAGCTAAGGGAAATTGAGGCCACAGCAGAAAAATACCAAATATTTACAGTGTTCAGACAGGAAAGGACTTTCTCGACAGCATAAACTGAAGGAAAAAGTTTTTCATAATTTTATACATAAATCACACAAATACTCAGCAACAGAAACTAGGACAGAAGAATTGTTCAAGATCAACTGATTCAAAAGCTAAACAATTGGTGATGTCTTGATGAGTTCAACATTGAGCTGGGAAACGTTGACAGCTGCAATACAGAAGTTCCACGAAATGTGTAGGAAACCACTTACCTGACCTTGTTTATGACTCTTCAAAGATATTCATACATTGCCAAGCAGTCAAGTTGTGTGAACAGATGATACCAAACTCTTAGCTGTTATAGCACAGGGACCTGTGCTAACCAGTTTCAACCAAACTTGGCCGTTTCTCTGACGCTCTCAACTTACTTCTATGATTTGTGTCCAATGTTCTAAGGGGTAAAAAAGACTTGAAAAACAATTTTCCATGTTTAACACTTGGCATGTATATATATATATATATATAAAACTAAACGTGAAAGGCAGCACGAGAATCAAGCTTTGATCTATAACTGAAAGATGCTATTTTACCATTTTCTTATTGTTTACCCTAACCTAGCTACAAGCATTATTTCAGATAAAAATGAAGCTGATTATGTTTACCTTCTGTCAGGCTGATAATATCTCAGAATGTTTTCAATTGGTGTTTCAGATTGAATTACAGTCTGAAGCTTTATGAGATTTTAATTACAGGTAATTTATAAAGATTGCCTTTAAGAAAGTAATTTTTTTTTTTTCTCTGAGATTACTTAGCTCTTATTTCCTAATTATTTACTAATGCCCCAAACTTCTCAGTGTTTAGAAAACATTTTGAACAATGTCTTTAATAATATGCTTTAACTTTATCCTATCTAAATTGGTCAGGCAGTTAGAATAGATGACCATTGTAGGTCCTTTCCAACAGAAATATTTATTCTATTCTATTCTATTCTATTCTATTCTATTCTATTCTATTCTATTCTATTCTATTCTATTCTATTCTTTGATCCATCAGCAGTGTTGTACCAAAAGTACTGATTTGTAGTTTTGCCTGGGCTTTGGTGTATAAGAAATCAACTGGACAGTTGACTGTTAATTGCAGTGTCACTGCATCAGTCCCAGTCTCTCATGATTCTAATGCTGAATTTTCCTTCATTTTTTTCTTTGCACTTATCCTGCAATAAAACTGCAAGATATTACCCCACATTATCTTTTTTTTTTCTTAGAAATTCATCCTTACCAGACAAATGGAATAAGAAATTTCCATATGGCTAGCTGAAGTAGAAAAAGTTAAACTCAAAGTCAGATCTGAGAAGAGAAAGTTTTGAACAATTCACCTAAAAGCTTCCTGTCATCTTCACACAAAGTATAAAGCACAGACAACCAGTAATTTGATTCTAGAACAACCCAGCCAGAACACATCAGCCAACAAGTAAATTGAGTCATCTATTTTGCTGTTGTCATTTTAATGTAGATACATGTTTTCTAATTATGAGGATAAGAAATTCAAGTAACAGTTGTATCCAAGAATTGGAATAAATGTCAGGATTGTAAATTATTTGTTCAGTTATAGTAGTGGAGAATCACGGAGAGATGAAATCTGATAATGGGTCAAAGACATGTATGGTAATAAAAGTTATGACCCAAACAATGAGGTAGAAAAAAATTATACTTGTTGAGGGTATGGTAAGAAAACTTGGGTTTATTTCTGTAAAATATTTCTGGCAAAGCTTTCCGGAGAAAAAGAAAAATAAATATTAAAAAAAAAAAAAAAAAGAAAAAAAGTTACTTATTAGCTAATCAGTTTCTTAAAGTAAAACACAGAACAATCATCCCAGAAAGATTGCAAAGCTGGTAAATTTCAGTCCTTCTTTTCAATTGTTGTTTGTTTTATTACATATCTAATTTACTTTTGAAAATGTACTTTTCAAATATCAAACATTACACTGAATTTAATGTAAATCATCGTAGTTTCTAAAACATCTCACACCTTCTACATATGCATCTGGAATTCCATGTGCGTTCCAAGAAAGAATGCAATAAAATGTAAGTCAGTGGTAAATCCTCATTTCCAATAGGCTATTGAATTTTTATGGAACTCCTTTGTGGTGTCACAACCCTGAGGAAGCATCTTTATTTAATCAGTTTCACAAATATTTCCATTGTAGACAGCAAAATCATAACATATTTGCCTTTACGTATCACAGGCAACATTTCAGAAATCAGATTCAATAATTACCTACACTAATTTTTAGTTTTCCAAACCACAATGGAGCTATATAAAATGACTCTAAGTGTTTGCTCTACAATTGTGCATGGAAATGAATATAAGAATGACTAAGAGTTTATTTTATATTTTATATTATAGATTCTCCTGTAGTCCAAAATGTAGGGTAAATCTTCAACAAACCAGGAAAAATTTGTTCTTAAGAAATTTTTGAATATAGTCTCGCAGATCCCACATTTTTGTCTTGTATTTGTCTAGAGAAATAGGTTCCATAATCTAGACACTGTCATGAGTATGTAGTATAGTCAGCCCATCTACTTATTGCCTTTCTTCACAAGACTGGAACACTTTTCCACTCATCACTCTATTTTTTTTTTTATTTCTTTTTTCTAGTGAATGGTAAATACCACCAGAACTTCAGAATAAGGATCAGGACTGTAACAAGCTTCAGCACTTCCATTAGGCATCTGGAGTACGCAGGTGTATTGGGTTTGTCTGTGATGGAGTTAATGTTCCCCATAGAAGCTCTTATGTTGCTGTGCCTTGCATTGGGAGGTAGATAAGATTCCCACATTGTGGCTGCTACTGAGCAGCGCTCACACAGCACCAAGGCTGTCTTTCCAACATCTTCCCCCTCACACCAAGTAAGGTGGGGTGGGAAAAATCTTGGGAGGGGACACAGTCTGGACAGCTGACCCAAACTGACCACATCACACAATGTCAGCTCAAGTATAAAAAGGGAGAGAAAGGAGGAGTAGAGTGGGGGCATCTGTTTAAGAAGATGTTTGTCCTCTGAGTAACCACTACGCATACTGGAGTCCCGCTTCCCGGTAAAGGCCAGACATTGCCTGCTAATGGGAAGTAGAAAATAAAATTTTGTTTTGCTTCCCTTCACGTGCGCAGCCTTGCTTTTCTGCTTTTTTTCCATTAAACTGCGTTTATCGTACCCCATGGGCTCTTTCCATCTTATTCTCTCCCACCTTGTTGTGCTGAGGGAAATAGAGGGGAGTGATAGAGTGACTTGGTGGGTACCTGGCACTCAGCCAAGGTCAACCCACCATAAGAGGTTACAACCTTCTCATATATCCTTGGATTTTTCCATAATTTCTGGTAGCTAGAGTTCGAGATCTTCACATGTTAAGAGAAGGAAACCCAAATCCTTATTAACTTATTGTCCCTTATTAATTTGGATGTGAAACAGCAATGGCAGGGACATAAGACTTTTCCTCCAATTACTGACAATGTGAAAGATATGAGTTTCTCACTTTGCCATACCTACCACGAAATGCCTGACTCGGATGTCATTACTGCTAAGAACTATAAAAATATGAAAAAAAAACCCACGACATAACTGAATGTCTTAAAGCATTCAAAGTTGCATTTCATGATGTCATAGAGAATTCTGCTTACAATGTTTCAAATTGAAGCTTTGCCTTAGCCCTTTAATGGTGGACTAGCAATTCTTAACCCAGATCTCATTATAAATAGTGATGGCAAGAGTTAAGATTTCTTATGAAAGAGATTACCAAACTGATCTTGAACTTAGCAAAAGGTAGTCCCTCATAATGTGCAATTCAAACTTTTCAACACACAATAAAATATTTTAATTTCCTTCACAAAGCTTGTACTTGGATCTTTAATTCTCTTTGTCACTCTTGAGATGCCAGGAATTGTCCTTTCGAGAAGCACTTATAATTTAAAGAGTTCAGCCTTGCAGAGCTATTATTTATTTAATCTTGCCAGAGCCAGCAGCTGATATATCTTCGCATTGACAGTTTTCAGTGCATAACGTGAAGCTGGTGGATTCAACTTTTGAAAAACATCCTAGTTCATTTGCTTTAGAAGAACAATAACAGGATAATCCTTCATCTGTTTGTTCTAGCATTTGGCTAAGAACAAATTCAGAGGAGCAAGAATCCGTGAGTACGTATCACTTTTCGTGGAATAACCAATTCTGAGACTCTTAACTGAGTTGTTTTTCAGTAGCTTGGTTTCCAGCATGTCTTGAAACTCCAACTGCTCAAAGAGCTCTCATGAAGGAGAACCAAAGTAAATAATAAGCTTTCAAAATCCTGAACGTGATCTTTTCAGGTCAGAAAAAGATTAAATATTTTCCATGTGGGACACATTAGAGGCACTTTGCTTTGTATGTAGAAGACATTTAGTTTCTGTCAGTCTTAAATCTTTTACAAGCATTTGGATGGATAGACAGCAGCATCACAGTGGTTTGAGAAATCACAGTAATTTCTAGCTCTCAACACTAATATGAGAAACCTCATCATGGTTTTACCAATATTTAAGAAAAAGTAATGTCAATAATAACTCTTTTTATTTGAATTTTTACAATTTAAATAAACTATCAGCATTTGGAGATTCATTTCATGTCTTTAATGTTTTGTAATTTATATAATTTAAACTTAAGTAACCAAAGAATGTTTTAGTTGTAATATGAGGAAGAAACAGACTACCAATTTTAAAAGGTCTTGGAAAAAAAATTCTTATGAAGGTATTTGAAAATCTGTGTTAAATACTCATACTACTGAATTCTGTTTGGATTCTAGGATGAACAAATAATATTTACTGTAATTTAGAGGATCAAATTCTCCCCTGATTTGGACATACTACTTGAAGAAAGCACAAGGCCAAGAAAAGAGAAGTGTTAGAACTAGCAGACATTATGCATCAGGTTTTTAAACCTTGATGTATTCAAATATGTGCATTTTTATACATAGCCACAGTTTCTTAATTTCTCCTCCATCTTTTTTTCAGTTTATAAAGATTCAAATGCAATATGCAGTTCTCTTTGTGGACATTTTTACAATTAATGAAGAATAGTTGTGCTACTGGAAATCACAACTAAGCTTTTTTTGCCAACACATATTGATAGTTTTCTGTATGTGATGAACTTATCTATATTTTCTGCTGCAATTCTGTAGTATTACCAAGAACCTTAAACATTATCATTTAATATTATAATTCAAAAAGGTGTCCATGTAGACAGATCAATTATTCAGAAGGATCTGAAATATATCTAATGTAATCATATGTCCTTATTAGCAAACAGATATGTAGCTCTTACAAAAAATCTTTGCTTTCAAGAAAAAGCATGCTGATGGTTTTAGTTAGGCAGTATTTCACTGCTACACCAACACACAGCTGGCTACCCTTAAGTCCACTGGGCCAGCCATAGAACAATGCCTCCAACACAGTGCGATTGCACATGATTCCAGCTCATAACTTTTCACTCAGTGTCGTGGAGGAGGGATGTATATTCCACCATCTCTTGTATCAGGCTGGTTGTAAGTTCTGCAAAGTAGCTGGATCACTACAGAGTGATCCCAGGATCAAAAATTGCCCAACTAGCTCACAGCCACCCTCGAATGCTATAAATTCAACTAGAATGCGTGTTGCAAAGCCTAGAACCAAAGTCTGTACTTCAAAGCACATTAAAAACTTTTTTGATTAATTCCCAGAGATGTATGAGATTGGAATAGATGAGTTTCATCTTAGAGACAGAAAAATGGCAAATTTTGTTCTTGTGTAAGAAAAATGGACTACCGTTGATTTTATAGGAATATCAATTCCCAAAGCTATCATAATTAGCAAGAAGATAATAGCGTAGAAGAGCTAGTGAACTTTTTCTTCAAGACTCAGGCTGATCTTTTATTGCTAAAAGCAAAGCTCACATCTGTCCATCTATCCATCCTATCATCCCCTGAAGGATCAGAGGATTAGATTATACTAAAATTAACAAGAGGTAGCTCAATAGGAAGAGACTTGTACATTGAAGTATTTAATAATGAGTTTTGTAAACATTTCAGAGATGTTACTTTATGGGATTGGGGCCGGTCCCATAACAGAAGAAGATTAGCTGCTGAAATAGTGCACACCTGGAACACATCTTCCAATGTAATGCCATCAAAAGGATATCCAGTTTATGTTCTCTAGTTTCCTCAGTAAGCCTGTGAGAGCTATAGACAGATTTCACACCTAAAACACAGAGCTCATCTAGTGTATATCATACAAGTAGATAAATCCTTAGGTAGCACAATAGGGTATAACAATGATAGAAAGGCAAAAGTGAGTCCACAATAAGTCGACGATAACTATAAGATTTTACATTCTTAAAAGAAAGCATCGTCCTAAGACGATCCTAAGATGGAGGAAGAGAATGATTACTTTCACTTTGACCTTGATTATCACTACAGGTTATCAGATTAACCCATACGAAAAAAAAACCACCAAAAAACAAAAAAAAATGCCTTCATTCTAAACCACTGCTTTCGTAACCTGGAATTTTGGGAAGGTCAGAAAAAAAAAAAAAATCACATTTAACTCTTATATTTCTAAATATGGACAGCGATGACATTTTTTCTGTGGAGAGAGTAACACATCCAGAAATTTACCAGACAGAAATGACTGTCAACAGCAGAAAGACCTGAGCACCTTATTAGCTGAGTTCAGCAGAAGTAGAATGGATAAAGGGATGACTGCAGCCCCTTCTGGTCAGTGTCACTGTTAAGCAAGAAACATGTGCCAGCTATCCATTAATGAAAAACATGCAGTAATAGAGGAAACTCTGCTAGCTACACAACTCGGGTCACATCTAGTACCGATACAAAAAAGAACCACTACGCCGGATTTGTTGTACAGGATGAAGAAGTTGCATATGGTGACTTCGCAAATGCTGAAGTAAACTGAAGCGACTCTGTGTAAATCAACACCTGCAGTATGACTTCACTCTGAAACCTGATGAAGTATTCCCTGATGACATCATACCTGGGAATTGCATTCCCAGGTGTGCAGGGGGAATAAAATAAAGATAAGAAGGATCATTTGGACATGGGTTAGCTGAGAGACCTGTAAATCTTTGGAGCTCAATCTCATCATTCAATAATAAAATCAAGATTAATTTTTTTAACCAGATTAGTTTTCATATTGAAAATAAATCACTACAGAAAACATATAAAAATGAACTGTCTCTTTCTTTTGAAAATTATGTGAATTCATATTAATTCTATTCCTGGTAGCAAATATATGATCATTGGGATGTTCCTTCAGCACTCTGCACATGGCGTAAGCAACTTTATGGGAAAAGAAGGAGGGATGACTAGGTAAACATCCTGAAAAATCTGCATAAATCAAATTTTTTTATATGGCTGCAGTAAGTGCTACAAGTATCCTACAGTCTGTTAGGGGGAAATGAAATGATGTGGCAGAGTCTGCAAAGCTCCTCAACAGATAGTAGCTCATTGTGATATAATTCACAAGAGAATTTGGCCCTTGATTCACAAAATATGCACATTCAGATGGGAAAGCTATTCACCTCCTAACACCTCTTTTTGTCTCTTTTTCTAAGAAAGATTTCCTTCTGAATAAGAAAGTGCACTTTCTTCTTATGATTCTTGAAAATGACATTTCCTGTTGTGTTCATATTCTTTCATGTACCATTCAGCACAAATTCTTGAAAGCATTGAGCTTACCTAAAAGAAATTTGCTAAGTCGATGTAGATGAGTTTAAAAGCCTGTTTATCAATTATTACAATCTACTAATCTACAAATTAGTGTAATGTCAGCTACTCAAAACTACACAGCACACTTAAAACCCAGGAAGCTGTGGTATTTTTCACCAGGTGACAATGTAGACAGCATTCCACCTCTGCTGATAACTGGCTACAAGCAGTGCTGTGCAACATCAGAATGTGATCTGCACCTTGCTGCTGTTTTTAAGATATTGTTTGTTAAGGCAAAAAAACCCAAGCTGATAAGAAATCCACTAGTTAAGTTAAAAATCTATTTTGCAGCAGATTATGTGGCAGCATTGTTTGAAAAAAATTCAAATACTTTTGCTTTTCTTCCTCTTTATTCGAAGAGAAAAATATTTGCTTGGTGTAAATGTCCATATAATATGTCATTTCAAAGAAATGGAGAAGCAAATATACATTAAATATGCTGTAGTTATAAAAAAGCTTAATAATTTTCTACTACTCCCATTTTTTATACAGATTTGTAGCATTAACCATCTACTGTCAAGGGATTTTTCCCATATTACGAAATGCAAATGCTTGCTTCAAACTTAGTTCCCATTCCTATAGCAGAATTCCATACAACACAATATTAGTATTTATTCCTAGACTTATTCATAATGAAGAGTGTGAAAGCTTTTAAAAACAGGTGATATTTTACTTGTGCAATGTAAAATGTTAATTCCAAAATAAAAAAATGTAGCTTTTTGTAGATCTGACTTCACAAAACCAAGAAAAGCTTTTCTTTAGTTCTATGTCATAGTTAAGCATCACAGGGACACTGATCATTGTCCTGTAAATCACGACTTTCTTGCTTGCCTTTGCTGGGTATTCATTCCTGTTCCTAAAAAATAGTGCTATGACTTCCAGATTTACAAGCCTAAGAAATAATGAAAGCTGTAAACCTTTAGAGCGGGAATAAGACTCAGATCAAGTTCAAACACATGAGTAAACTCAACATAAAGCAGCCCTATGAGCTTAACATAAAGTTGATATGGCCTTATCAGCCATATGAACTTTCAGCATAAATTTGATCACAGTTCACAATGATTCAGATGTTTAAATCAGATTATTTTCCTCTGGTTTATAATACTTCAGCTGTGCTATGGATGTCTTCTCCATTTCCAAAATCATGTTCTGCTCTATCAGTGTGGTGAGACTGCTGTCACTGCACGTTATTTTGACTGTGATATATCTTACTGACAACATCACCTCCTTTTGATTTACATTGACAAGACTTAAAATACATAAGTGGAATATTCTCCAAGGCATATAATCAATAGCATCTGCTGCATTTCTGGTATTTCCTTTGCCCTGTTTATACCATTACCATCTCTGCTGACGCTATATTACTATAAATGTTTCCAGAAACATATGTTGGCATCAGCTCACAGCACTGTTTCTACAACACTAACAATTTAAAACCTCAGAGGAATCTCAGAAGTATTGCTGCTTTATTGTTCTAATACTCAAATTATCGTGGTAAATAAAATGATGAAACATACACGATGTAATACTCTCAGATATTCTTGTTTCGTGCAGTGAAATATAATAATGGCAATGCCTTTTCAATAATAATAAAAATGCCTTGTTATCTTGGAAAAAAACAGTAATTAGACACTTTTTTTCCCAAAAAAATAATAAATAGTGTTCAAATATTAAAATCATATCTCTTTTAGAAAAATCTTGGCATAAAATTAATATTTTCAAAAACTATTTAGGACAATATGACTAACAATAAGTGAATAAGTGATGTTACTTTTAAAGAAATGTGCATACATTCATTAAGTCAATCATATTTTCTGATGAAAGTATTCATATAGTATTAGAAAGCACAATCGAAAATTAAATGATTATGTTAAATATTGGAGGGTAGAAAGCAAACTGAAAAAAAAGTTCTGATGAACTACAGGTCTGCGGTTGAACAGTGGAGAGGAAAATCTATGCATAATTTAAATAAAATAGCATGGTCTGATTTAGTTTTAGTAAGTCTATCAAATTGAGTAGTTTAAAATACATTAATTTTGGTAATGTACTAAGCTTAAGCACATCATGATTTACAAATCTATTTCTGATATAAACATCTAACTATTTACCTATGGGATATACTTGCAATTGTTCTAAGTGGTTAAAAATTTTTTAAAAATCCAAACATTTAAGTCTTCCACGTAAAGTAAAAGAATAGTCAATGCAAGTACTTTCTTTTATGAAGGTGAAGAAGTGCTTTGCTAAATCAAGCTAAAAGGTTCCGTCAAGGTCAGATTCTAAAAGAAAATTATTATGTTTGAAAAGAGATCAAATAAGGAACTTGAAGTTTATCATTGGAATTGGTACCAGAAGCAGTAAGACATAATGAAGAACTGAAAACAGTTATTGCGGATCGCTTATCAGCTGTGTACAAATCATTCATGATGGTACTGAACATGACATAATCTCAGCTGTATATTGAAGTGTGTATGTATGGGGCTTGTGAAAGTTCAATGCGTTAAACCTGTTTGTCTGATTAATGCACATAATTTGTATTTCTCACAAATCACCTGTTCTACAAAAACACTGAGAATTTCTTTAGAGTAAAACTAAATCTGTATTAAACTTAATTCAAATTAAATTTCAGAAATTATTTGAAAGTCCCTTAAATGACAATTTAAAATAATCTTCAAAAAAAGGAAAGATAAGAAAAATCATGTGCCATCAATGTGTTAAAAAATCAAGGATATCAGTATTTTAAAGGTGACAGAACATATTTGTTAGTAAGAAAGGAAACTTTGTAACTTTTAATTAAAGTTAACTGAAACTAACTTTAATAGAAGTTAAAGTTTATAGTTTAAATTGCTTGCTTCAAAGGCATCACTGCATAATGGCTAAATGGTAAATTTTAAAATTCAGAGAACTTTTATTCCTAGCTCAGCTACACCAGTGAATGAAGCCACATTCCATCTATCAGTTTCTGCAGTCAAATGCGGGCTTTCTGCCTAAAAAGAAACACTGATCAAAGTGGCTTACTCTGGGAACACATGTTCGGAGTAGAAGTATCCCTGTATCATCTTTTTGCGAAAGCATGAAAGTGTTAGTTAAGAGTTTTTAGTTCTATTCTTACTTAGAATTAACACTAAGCTGATGTCGATTTTTGTAGACTTTTGGTCTATATATTCCCTAGAATTCTGTAACATTTAAGGAAAACTAAAAATGCAGTAACATAGTGCAAGAAAGGTAGATGAAGATGGCATTTCCACATTACAAGAATCATGTTTTTCCTTTGGAAGGAACACACTTTTCCTTAATTTCTAGAAGAATATAGGCATTTTTAAGATGTATCCACACATACGCTCATCAACTCAGTTTCTGCCACACCGCATTGGCTGTTTGGAAATCAAGTTTTCCAGATTTCAGATAAAGGTTACCTACATTCAAAAGCCTCCCCTAAGAAAAGAAATACTGTAAAGGATAAATTAATTGTAAATTCATTACAGAATGCACAAAGTAACAGCTTTACAATAAGAAAAAGAAACATCTTTAATAGAACTTCCCAGCACTAGACCTATGACTCTCCCACATTGACAGTTATAAAGATAAGCGCAGTAGGTGGAGTATCTATTTACAAACATTTCCTGTATTTCCCCTGCATTTCCTTTCCTCATTGTTGCAAGGTTATGAAAATAAATACTAGCTTTAAAATCATATTTCAAATAGAGAAATGCAAATTATTTGTCTACGATTTTCCCTACCCTTCACAGTATCAACTCAGATTTCATTTCATATTGTGCAAACATGAAGTTAAAATTCCTACAGTGGCTTTGCTAGCAGCTTTGCATAATTTTATATCTTGATTGGCAGGCCTATACTTATAACAATTAAGTAAATATTATGTTTTAAAGTGATTATTAAACTTGCCACATAACTTGTCTAGTGTTCTGGAAGGTTTTTTTTATATTATTAATATTCAGAAGTCATTTTTTTATGGGGAATTATCTTTTGAGAACTACCTGAGCACAATTTCTGTAAAAAATAGAAATAGAATACAAATTACATACTTCAGTTAACAACAAAAAGGCTATTAAGATTGGCAGTCAGTTCTACTTTATGCATAATAGCTACAATGTTCATAGTTGGTTCACCATGGCTCTAGGAGAACAAAGTTCAGAACAAAGAGAAATGGCCAGCAGGGTCTTGTTTTGACAGTAAAAGTGCAACGCTTCTTCAAAAGAACCAGGGGAGACAGGATTCACACTGCTTTATTAGCCACTTCAAGATAGTTATAGCAAGCCTTTTAAAGAAGGAATTCCAGCATTTCTCTTAAATATCAAGTTTTTTTAGTGGAATCAAACATAGGACTAAAAGGCACCTGCAGTGTTCTGGATTCTTCCGTAGATAGATATATATATATATAAGCAGATAAGCCCACAGGCACATACTCAATGACTTATAGATGTTTTTTAGGACCAGACAGCCATCACAGCATAGTGTCCTGAATTGTTTTCTTTGATTTAGGTGCCTCTGCTCTGCCTCCATCTAATTTTAAACACTGAAGGAGAAGGTTTATGGCCTTACTTTGTCTTCATGTAGAACATGCGTTAGTGCATCTTAATATATAAAAAAGAGTTGAAAAAAAGGTAAAAATGAAAACAACATATTCAGTAGATCTGTGTG
>VWZK01016847.1:60273-84981 GCA_013396935.1 Baryphthengus martii | reverse complement strand
CTGTGTGATACATTGTATATAATTTTGAATTGATTTTCATAATGTCAACTTTCAGTTTTAGTTCTAGAAAGGAACAATTTTCAACCCTTGCATCTCTCTTTCTCAGTTCCCGATACAAGAAATCCAGCGTTCACTCTCTCTACCCCAAAAACTAATTCATTTTGAGATATAATTTGCACCTTTTATGTTATTTCCTTTACTTTATGATATTACGTACTTTTATTTTCTCTTCTTCTTTGGGCATATACAATTATACCAGTGCAAGACTATTTTCTTCTATTTATACTTCTTCAGGTATTATTCTTAAGATGTTCTCCTGTCTCTTGGGCAAGTTCCATGTGTATCAGACATGCACATAAGAAAAAAGAAAATATAATTACATATGAGAGCTGTATATGTTTGTCCTCAGAAAAAGTTTTTTGACCACTAAAGGTCTGATCAACATACAAACTTCTACAATTTGTTATGTAAAACAGATCTCTGTAGCAGTGTTGATGGACAGAGGTGTGTTTTAATGACAATTCTGATTGTAGAACTGAATTTCTTTTTCCAAATATAAGCTTCATGGGTGTTCTGCTAGTTTATTTTTTCTTGAATATTTAAATGTCCAAATCTAACTCTCCCAAGAACATAGGGCCTCCAGATGAAGCATTACAATACAAGTAAATCTATTTTGAATTGAAAACAAGAAAGTTTAATTAAACTCACTTTAGGCTGCTGAGCCTGGATAGGGGTGTAAAAAAATAAAACAAGATCAACTCACCAGGCAGGTTCTCCTAATCTCACAGAGCGTTAATCATGTCCATTGTAATGAGAAAATTCTATTATCTATTGCATTTAAAATGATGTGCAAAAACATTGTAAATAGCTTATTTTAACAACTATTTTATCTTCAAAGTTTTTAATGGAACAATTGAATTCAATATAATGTGATATAAACCACATTTGTTATATACATATTATTGTATAGAACTCAAGCTCAGTGTACGTTTGAATATACAGTTGGACATGTATTTGTGCAGTCAAGTTATGTGTTTCTTTTCATTCATAAAGTGACTCCACTACAGCTCTACTGATCAAACAGTACTCTCACAGTAGAATGACTTTTATACACTGGAAATATCATGGTCTGTGAAAGAGCGAGTCGAGATCATCCGTATCTTATCTCTCCAAACTTTTTGCAACTTAAACCAGTACTTGAATGGTAGCTAAACTGCTACATTTACATTGCAGCCAAAAATGAAATCTAAATTAGAGTCCAGTCCTGCCCTAAGTACTTCATTAAATTCTTGGATTCAAAGTCCTTAACAAAGTCAAACATATTTAATATTAGTCACTTAAGGCAATTGAACTGTATTATAATCTGTATTCACCATACAAAAGATGTGAAGCTTTCAATTCCTACAGGAGACCTCAGAAGCCCTCTGCTCCCACACTTCCACAAAGGATTCAGAAAGATCCTAATTTCTGCAATCATATAGCAAAACAGTTCTACTAGTAGTTACCAGCTATTAATTTTTCCCATTGCAAAGTACCGAAAATGAAGGTGCAGATATTGCAAGAAATCACTCTCTCTGCACCCCCTTCAACAATGGCATATGTATACAGCTGCATTGCATGTAGTTGACTTAGGTCATATAGAAAAACACTTTATGTGGAAACTTTATGTCTCCTTTCTCTCCCCAATACCATACACCATTCAAATATAATGCTTTTGGCAAATGAAAATGGTAGGAAGGGATATTGTTTAGTTTGAATACATTATCCAGTCTTTCTTTGCAATGCAAGTTCTCTCTATTCCATACATGCAGAAATACATTCAATGAACACAGTCTGTGAGATGTGGCTCCTGTTTAAATGGTAAGAAATGCTTTGTGGTTGTCTCACTGAGAATAGTCACCAGAACGAAATCGAAAAATCTCATTCAATAAACGTGCTTCAGTGGCTTTGATTTTTTTAACCATATATGTCTTGTATATATTGCACTTTTTATTTCATTTTTGGGTCTATGTTAGGCTTTTGTTTGGGAGATGCTTTGAGTAAGAAACTTACAGTGCCACCTTAAATTAAGATTTCCAGCTATAAATTTAACTAGGCAGGTATTGGGCACTGCAATCAGTAAATACTTACTGATTGTTAAAAACAAATTCAGACATGATTAACTGTGTAATAGATACATATATATTGTATTACTATAAAACCTTCTTTTTATAGGGTTTTACTAATCATCTGCTATTTCAAGTGCTTATAAAAACTAACTACTCTATTAAATCTGGTTCTTTGGCCTGAATGTGATGGATTATCTACTATCCAGTTACTACTTGTGACTGCTGTATCTTGACCTGGATATTGAGATTGTTAACATATGCTTGTGTTTTGCTACTGGCAGAGTTAGATGGGCAGTGTCTTCTCTCCTGTGCATCAACGAACTATTTAGCTGCTCAGCTAAATAAATCCAGGAAGAGCAAACACAGTGCACCACAATCTCTTTAGTCCTCACCATCCAGTAAAGGCAGTCCTCAGTCTTCTGAAAAGAAGACATCAATGCCTGAAAATGACCCATACCCCTGTCTTCAAGGTTACTGAAATGCAAGTTTTGACTCACGAATTTGGGGAACTGTTGATCTTGGAAGACACCTTGAGGGATTGTGCAATCCGATCACTCTGCTCAAAGCAGAATCAGCAGATTATATCTTCTCCTAATATCAGCCACATTAAGGAACCTACTCTTCTATGCAGCACCTGCTCTACTATGCAGTTCTCTGAAAGAAATAAACAGAAGGAACCCCTATCATTAAAAAGTCTTGCCAAAAGAGGTCATTGTGAAGATGCGTTTCAGGTGGTTATAAGCATATGTGTTCAATCTCACCCAGGCTATTATATTCTGATAAATACCAACACACTGTTGTTCCTTCGTGCCCTGCTTGAACCTCATAACCCGTAAATTTCATTAGAAAGAGTACTAAATTTCTATTTTTAGCAAAGGGCTCTTTCACATGATTGCATTATTGCAGCTGTGGGATTTATTCTGCCTCAACTGAAGAAGAATGGCTAACTGTATAGCCTCAACGCAGTGTCAACTATGTCAGAAGAACCTGAAGGAAAGACATTTCAGCTAATATGTTAGAGTTCAAACTGAAATACCTGTACAGTAATAAATGCTCAAATAATCCCCAGAGGTGTGTTCATATGTAGTTTTGGTTTATGTCTGAGGCACAATAGGGACAAAGGAAATCTAACACCCTTTGTCACTAGAAGAAGTTTCTAGTAGAATCCATTCTAAGAAAGTTGCTGACCCTTCAAAATACACCACAACACTGTGTCATATTAAGGCCATTATCCCACATAACAAAATGTGTCCAGAGTTCCCAGATGATTTTTTCTTCCAGTGGAAAGTTTTCATTCTTAGCTCATAGATTTAAAATGGTGATAATCTGAGACCATCCGTATAAATGTTTATGCACAGTTGAAAATGTGTCTAGGGTAAATGCCTGTGTAACTATTTGCTGGACTTGACCTGTGAGTGTGAGGAAAATGCATGAACAATAACTGAATCTCACATGTTTCCATTTTTAGTCTGGAATTCCCCATCTCACTCTGTTCATAGAGGTTTCAAATTTTATTGTCATGGTAGTAAAAACAATGACCCAATAGTAAGTCCCCATCCAGTCAGTGAATATTTCAAAACTTAAGTCTGATTCAGTAAGATATTTAAACCCATGTGATTCCTTAACACAGGAGTAGTCCCATTGAAGTCAATTAGAACTTCTTTGCTTAAAATAATGTATGGGGTAAGTATCCGGCCAAATGAGGACCTAAGAGAAAGAGTCTTATAGAAAAGAAAATAGCTGTAATTCTTATTTTCTGCTGGGGACTATCATTTTTTTTCCCTCTAAGTTTTCACATCTGGGCTCAGGCTTCCTTGTTTAAATAGTTCAAATGATATTAAGAACATGTAGACTTTCTGTTTTAAAGGAAGGCTAACTTGGAGCAGAAGCAAAAACTCACAATGAAAAGACAACACAGTTGAAGAAGACCAACAAGTAAATTTCCTTAAGCACTCTGAGGCAACTCTCCAGATTATTTTTGTTCCAGTATTACCTGTATGCAACAGATCATTTCACCACCATTTTGAACTTAGAAATTTAAAGAATCAGTGAGCTTGAATTGTTCATAATAAATTAAAATCAAATTATTTAGCACAAGTTTCCGGGGAGGCTTTAACTGATGGTCTAGCATGTTCAGTATGCCTTCAGTATACACTGGTTTTCAGAGGTTAGCTGTTTCATGTGAGCAGATGGCATCCTTGTTCAAACCTTAGTCCATAATTCTAAACACTTCTTCAGAAATTAAAACCTAACAACTGAATGTCTTCCTAATATTTCTGTGCTCTTTCATCAGTCAAAAGTCAAGTCGTAAAAACAAGTCATTCTCCTGTAACTTAGTATACTTATATTGAAAACTTAGTTTCACATTTTTGCTAATATATTATGCAGTTAGGTGACATTGAGTTTTACTTTACTTTTTGCCCTATTTATAATCTTCTGAAAAACACAATAATTATTTATTACTGGATGTCTAATTAATACTACACACCTTCAGAGGGAGTTTTATGATTCATCAAGACCACTAAATCATTTCTATTAGAACACTCACCCTATATTATTTTGTCAGAAAATATTTACATGTCATCTACTGAAATTCAGCTAATTTAATTTCCTTTTAGATTTAACACAAACAGGGAAATGCATCTTGTTTTCACATCCCGTCCTACTAGTAATACTGTTTGAAGACAATAAATATCCTTAACACAGGCACAATTACTAACTGGGTACAGAGTGGGTTATCAGTAGCCCCGCAGAGAAGGACTTGGGGGTGTTGATTGATGAGAAGCTCAACATGAGCCTGCAGTGCACTCCTGCAGCCCAGAAGGCCAACCATATCCTGGGATACATCAAGAGGAGTGTGGTCAACAGGTCAAGAGAGGTGATTCTCCCCTTTTACTCTGCTCTTGTGAGGCCCCACCTCTAACACTGCATCCAGTTCTGGTGTCCCCACCATAGGAGGGACATAGACCTGTTGGAACAAGTCCAGAGGAGGGCTACGAAGATGGTCCAGGGGCTGGAGCACCTCTGCTACAAGGATAGGCTGAAGGAGATGGGACTGTTCAGCCTAGAGAAGAGAAGACTCCAGGGAGACCTTATAACTGCCTTCCAGTATCTGAAGGGAGCCTACAGAAAGGCTGGAGAGGGGCTTTTCACAAGAGCGTCCAGCGACAGAACAAGGGGAAATGGTTTTAAGCTGAAGGAGAGTAGGTTTAGAATAGTTCTTAGGAAGGAGTTCTTCAATACGAGGTTGGTGAGACTCTGGAATAGATTGCCCAGAGAAGTTGTGGATGTCACCTCCCTGGAGGTGTTCAAGGCCGGATTGGATGAGACCTTGAGAAACCTGGTCTAGTCGAGAGGCGTCCATGCTCACAGCAGGGAGGTTGAATTAGATGATCTCTGAGGTCCCTTCCAACCTAAGCCATTCTATGATTCTTAACACCCTTGTACACAGCCTAGCATAAATACAATGTTCAGGAACAAATAAGTGTGCTTATAACACCACAATGTATTTGTAACAAATGGATTTTGAAGACCCTTGACCCTGGGAAGGCAATTATGTGATTTGATGGGGTCCACAGTAGCTGCAATCTGATTAGAGAACAGATAACATTAGTGTTGACCATGAATCTGTCAATACCTTCCTTTTTACTCAGAGCTTGTACTTTCAAAAAGATCTATTACACTAATTTCAATCTGACTGTAATGTGTAAACTAAGTATTACTGTCACTGATGTCTTGCTAATGTTTTGGATTTGTTTTGGTTTTTTTCTTTGCTTGATTTTTCCAATTTTTTTGAGCCTCGAGCGAAGAGGGAGAGATACTACAAACGTCTTAATAGTTGAAATGAAAAATGAATTCAGGAGGAGTGTTGAAGTGCTATGGATCTCTTCTTCATGAGAGAAAAATATAGATTTCTTTTGAGAATTATGGAAGTGACTATAAGGAATCAGCTAGAATAGCTGATTTAAGAGACCTTGAAGTATTTATTAAAAAGCATCACTAAAGAACTATTCATCTGATGCTGTATTCAAAAAGGTGAAGATGCAGTAATTTAAAAGTCTTTTAACCGTCTCTTTGTTACAGGTGCACTCAAAGAGGTCAACTAGATTCTATAGCTGGCCGTTAATGAAGTACATCGTCTAAAGTAAATATTCTACTTTCTAAAAAATTAAGAGAATTTCACCTTGCTGGATAAAATAACCTTTGCCCCAAAAGGCATTGTCCACACATCTCCTTTTGGATAATGTGTATAATTAAAAATCCTTTAATCCTCTTAAGTATTATAATGTAGGTCAGTTCAGTAGAAGAATACAGAAGTTACGTCTTTAGCTGGGTGTGAGCATAAGAAAAAAAACAGCAAACCTGTATTTGATAACCTCTGTAGTATTGCATATGCAGAAACATATTTGCACACAAGAACTGTACTGCTTAAACAAAGTACAAAATTGAAATGTATAATCCATATGTACAAACACAGTTTGTGTGTTATTTTCATATTGTTTCCCAATAAAAGTCTTGACTTTGAAGAAGCATCCATTAGATTTGTCATCCATTAGAATTGCCAAGGTTCAATTTGACAAAAAGATGCAAATACAGATCTAACCTAACACTGATGACTTTCAAAGAATTTGCTACATAAGGTAAGTGGTTTTCTTACTGAATTTCTACTGTGAAACTGTGCACTGTAAAACGTGCTGACTTCCTGTCAACTTCAGGAAAACATGCTGTCATTTATTGCCTGGAAAGTCAGTGTTTGTTTAGTGAAGTCATAAGCGATATGATGGGGAGTAGTTATTTTGGATGCACAGCTCTAGAAACACAGAATTCCTTAATAGATGTTGATCAGAAACTGAGAGGCCACCCACTATGTCAAATACACTTTCTTCCTTTTCAAGTAAATCACATGACATAGTGCTTATCTTCAAGATTCACCTTAAAATTATTTAAGCATTTTTGGCTTCCATTACTACATGGTACTGGTTTGCTCCACCTCACTCATCTGATGGTTAAAAATCTTTCAATTAATTTCCACACTAGACTCATTCATGACCACTGCTTACCTTTGTTCACATGCCAAACACCGCTTTTCAGCTAAAATAGTAATCTTCTTACTCCCTAGTGTTTAAATTCATGAGCTTTTACAAAGAGAAAAAAATGTTTTCTAAGCTTTTGTTTTACTACCAAGATTAAGAAAAGCTGTTCTAGCTTCCTCTCTTAAAATTAGTTCTCCAAATAAGTAATCAGCCAATAGCTTTTTTCTATACTTACAAGATTTTGAATTTCTTCTAGAATGTGGGGGAGCAGAACTGCACATATTACTCCTCTGAACTGAATCCAATATCTTGCACTACCTTTTCTATTGGAAAAAGCTCTCTTTGCAATATCTACTATCTCTTTTTTCAGACCTGTATCACGTTGACAGCTCACAGCAAACCTTCCATAATTTAAAACACACATATTCTTTGTATGCATGACAATGAACTCTATTTTATGGGTTGTCATATTGTTTAAATTATTCTGCTTCGTTAGGTCATCCAGGTTTTCTTTAAAAAAACTACATAAAGAACTGCTTATGTCTTTTATCCTTGTTTTATTGTCACTTTTCTACTTTTTGTGGCAAAGTCTTCCATGAAAATTTGAAACCAGTCAGTCCCAAGCACAAACTTTGCAAAGCTTTCTAAACTACTGTATGCACGCAGGCTGCTTCTTTTCCATTGCTTTATCCCCATTACCTTCTTCAACCTCCTCTATACAGTTCTTCTGAAGTTCAGATGAGCCAAAAAAATCTTCAAGTGGTATCATTAATGGTAAAAGTATCATGTTTCCTTTGCAAAGAAAATTAATAATCTAAAAATTTTCTAGTTTTGTCAAGTACAATTAGTCTTTGGTAAATCATCTTTCCATCTCCTTGCATGTCTTAATTCGTTGTTTTTATGTTATCTGAGAATAATTTATTTAAAATAAGCTATATTCACCTAGTTTTCTGAAAGACTTCTTCCTTTTCACCGAAAAATGACGAACATTAACAAAGATACAAGTACCGGGGTTGAGATGAAATGCAGTCAGCCTGTTAATCTCATGTAACCTTTTACATATATGCTTAATTCCAACACTTCTTAAATATGTCAAACTGCAAATCCTGAGCTCTAAATTTGGATTTATTGACAGAAATGAGTGCAGAATAAATAGAAACAATAAAAGTTTTATGCATTACTACCATGTCTATGACTTCAACTTTATCCTGAAGGAACAAAGTAACAAAATTGCAATAATATAATTTATTTTTTGGTGTTTTCCTGTCAAAAATCTTCCTTATACATTGGCTAACAAGAATGTCTCTTGATGCCAGGTATGATGATATGACCATTTATATACTGATATGGAGCAGTTATATTTCTAACTGTCCCCTTGGTCAGTATAGATAAACAGGCATCATCTGACAGTAATTTCTCACTGTACTAGAGAGGTACAACTGGAAAATCTGCCTATACAAGTACAAATATATAATATAATTGTAAGATCCATTACTCTGAATTCGAGATATTCTTGATGTACCTAATTAAAAAAAAAAAAAAAATGCAAGATCCGTCTTTGGAAAACACCAGTTTGTAGCAACTGAGAGCCAAGCCCACTTATGCCACATGTTCAGCCTTGTAAAGAATTCCTTCACTGGGAAAATCTCACGCTGATTTCATTAAAAAAAAAAAAAAGCAGAACATAGCCAGAAGCTTTGTGTACCTTTTGCATAACACAAGTAGAAGAAATACAAAATGAGGTACGTAGTGTTCCCTGAAAATTTTGAACTCGTGTAGTGTTAGCAATTTTAGTGAATATGACTGGATGATTAATATGTGTAATTCAAACCATTGAAAAGATATTTTTAAAGAAGAAATTTTGGCAACTATTATTGAAATGCTACTTGAACTTCTTTCTTTAATGATTGATTTAGCCTGTAAACTTCTTTTACAAAACTTTTCATGAGCAATATAGAAAACATTGGTTTATAGTTTGAAAAATATGGATGAAGTAGTAGCTAATGAGCTATAGGAAACTGAATTATTTCTTTTTTTTTTTTGGTTCAGGTGGAGAGTATTAAAATTAAGAAATAGAATGCATTTTACTCGTTTTGTTGTTGATCTTAGAACTATACAATGATTTTTATTTGCTTAAAACAAGTACAATTTGAAAGTGCTTTAAATTATTTTGTAGTAATACATACTACTGATTGACTTTTTTTTTTCTTAAGTATCTACTGAAAAAGTATAAAAGATACCTTATGTGACATCTCTGACTTGCTTAGGATAAAAAAAAAGACCTCTAAAAACCTTCCCTCTGGAAATATCACCTGCTAATTAACCACAAAAATTTCAGTGGTGTGTCTGATGATGAAATATGGTTTAACTCTATGAGACTTTCAGAGACTTTCAGTTAAAAACTCAATATTTTAAAATAAACATGTTAAAGCCACATCTTTTTATTTTATTCCCTCCAGGGAAGAAGGTCCTTCTCTGGTCACATAAGTTGCTCTTTCTCCTGATCTGGAACCCTCCTGGTTCTAGTACCATAAAGATGTCTCTCCGTCTCACTCACCCCTCCTGCCACACATACTCCCTTTCTACATAGCTATTCCCTCTTTTATTCTTTATTAATTCACTCTTTCTATGTACACTTTCTATGTTTACTTGCAAGCTGGATATATATTTATGACTAGTTCTGACTCTAACGCCCTCCAAAATTTTAACAAGAAATGTAATAGAATAACAACTAAATGCTATTAAAAAGAGTGGTATTTCATAACAAAGCACCAAGTAGGCAATACAATATTCACTATCTTTAGGAGAGAACAAAGGCATACTGTTAAGCCAGGCTTAAAGTTAAAAGTTGCTTCTTTGTTCTAGGGTACCCCACATAACATTCTAACTAAATTAGACCAATTCAATCACCAAAACTGAAGTGAAAAATTATGCAGTGTATGTCTTACTGCACTTAAAAATGGACACTTTGATTTTCCTTCAGATTTTTTTCTAATACTGTTTCCCAAGAGTCTTTTCCAATAAACATTTTCTTTGAAGTCTTACATAGCTTTCAAATGCCAAACTACATGCCTTTGAGAGATGTCAGTGGCCTGGTTGTAAAAGATAAGACAGGAGAGGCTGACACAGTCAAAGTATTTTGTTTACAGAAATTTTGCCTCATTTATCAATAACAGTATGTAACAGAAAGATGGTTTCATTCTCCCTTCGACATGGTGCTAGTTTATATAGCCTAAGAACTTTTTTCACTGTCAAACATGTTTTACTCTAATACCTATAGCCAGTGTAGCAGCAACGTAATGTTTTATACTCAGAAGTGCCAGCTATGTTTTCGCATTTGATTTGTATTTATTCTATCACAATGTTTATATCTTAACATGCTATAGTGTTAGGCTTCAAATCACTGTCAGCAAAGTAAACCTGCTGAGTAACAGGCTCAGACCCACAGAGGAGATTTCAGGCAATGCTGGGTTTTAACTGCAAGGTGTCGTTTTCTAGAACTCGATCTTCACAACAGAACCTCAAGCGTTGTGGCAAACGTTGTTATTATTCTCAAAATATTTAGTAAATACAGATGCTTATGGAAGTTAGAGGTAAGACAAGCAATACTGCTGAAAGGTGCGCATTCCTTCCCTTCTCCACTTACGTAAAAAAAAAAAAAAAAGTGGGAATGTGGGTGGGTGCGTGGCATAAAAAAGCCCACACTTACCTGATTGGTAGGCAAACCAGCAATCCATTAGCTAATCCATATGGCAAGAAATTCCATTTTGGATTTAAGACTCTTAAAATATTAGTCCATGTTTATTTTTCTTTCGTAAAAGCAGTTTATATTCCAGATTTCCATAAATAAGCTTGTGGACTAATAACTAAATGTTAACCTCTTACCCTGATTCAACCATTTGTATGCTACTAGCTGAGCTAACATAAATGACCAGTTATGCTTTTATCCTGTCCTGGTTGTGAGAAAAAATGCATAAACTTGGTGTTGAGGGACTGACTAAAACATGTGTAAATTATGTTCCTCTGCCCTCTTGCACCAGTGCTGGCCTATGCAGTGGGTAAATATGCATTTACATTCTTGTTCAATAGCTCTAACTCAGCTACATTCAGCCACGTGTTCATACCTTTAAAATATGTCTATGCTGCAGACTACCAGACATGGAGGTATAATTTTGGTAGTAGTAAGTATATCCATGCAGAAAAGTGATTTTTTTTATGTAAAGAAATAGTTCTAGAGAAACAATAGGTTATTCTAATGAAATGGAAATGTAGATGAAAGCTGAATTTCATGATTTAGATTTAACATGAAGTCTCGGGTTGTTTTTCAATTTTGGTTCATTAGAACAAAGTCTTAGAACTTGATCTACTGATCTTTCAGCTAAGAAAACATCTGAAACAAACCCTGTCAGAAATGGTAATTATGTCTATACCAACATGCCTTTAACCAAATGAGTTCAAATTTTTCTTTCAAGTGGGATCAAGTAACAGCCTATTTATTGCTGTCCAGTTCCTAATATTAAGTCCTTATTTTCGTATCTGTTTCTTTCTCCATTGTAAATAAATGACGTTTTTTTTTCTTAAATTCAGACTATACAAAATGTATACACAATTTTCAAATAAGAAGCCTTTTAAAAGGGAGGAATTTGCAACACAGTTGTCTCTACTTTGATTCTAGTACTCTAAAACTGTGGCATTTCCAAGTACTGTGGCTTAGTGCCTGAACAAAATGGACTTTGGGATGTAGGGATGAGAATGTAAAAGTATTTTTACCCACTGCATGGGCCAGCACTGGTGAAAGAGGGCAGAGGAATATAATTTATACGTGCTTTAGTCAGCCCTTTGTGTTAAACCAATGCTTTAATGATGAATTATTATGAAACAGTAAATCACAATCAGTGGAAGACTGATGGGCAGTGACAATGACCTTTTTCTGTGACTTTTTGTGCTCCTTTTATCAATTTCTTCTATTTCTGTGGTCAAAAAGCCCACCAGAAACAAATCCCAGGTTTCAGCCTTAGTTACTTAAAACCAGAAAACTTCTGGAAAGAGTCAGGAATTTCAGATCACTTAAAATCTTACAAGATTTTAAAGTATTAAAGTATTATTGGGACATGAACAAAGAACACATTTTGAGAGATTTTCCTTCTTTTGGATGAGTAAAACTCTCTTACTGATAATTTTGTAGAACTTGCAGTAGAGAAAGGTTTTCAGTTTTGGATAGAACTCAAAAGGAACATCAGAAACCTTGAGATGGAATTTTTTCTGTTTGCCAGTGCTTCACAAAGGTAGGGAAATGACATGCATGGGAAGAAGCTGTTTTGTGGGTTTATTTCTTCCTCTTGAACATAACAGAAGGAAATGCTAGAGCTTGAAAAAGGAAGAATTTGTTAGCCAGATGCTAATAAAAAAACAATGAAATAATTAGAACTTGGCTTGGGCAATTATAATGTTTATAGTATGCTTGCATGCATGTTTCTTTTATAAATTCTTTGGCACATTTAGTGATTATTAAAAGACACTTAAAGAAAATGCAAGATTTAATAGAAAAGTATACAAAACCTGATAAAATTATTTAGCAAGTACACAGTGTGTCATTCTTTAAAAACAATATTAACTCACCTTTCAAAAAAAAACAATATTGAAAAGGATTACATCTGATCTGTTTTCATTTTCATCCTGTTGATCAGATAATATTAATGCCATACTTGAGAATAATAAGGACATGTTTTCTAGGAAATGTAGATAACGATTTATTTTTTAATTAATGGTTTCAGAAAATAATGCCTGGAAGCAGCATCAGCATCATGTCTGTTTATAAATATTTAAGGATTAAAAATTTTATAGAGATCTTTAGGAGTTAAAGTAGCCTACTAATATTTTCTCAACATAAGCATAATTCTTGTTTCCAGTTTCTGTTTGATTATTGGAAAAATTTCATGCACTAAGAATGAACAGGAAAAAGTGGGATTTTTTTTTTTCATTATTATTTTATTTTTTCCAAATATGTACAAACCTAGATATTTCCTTTGGGTGATGTTGTACATTTGGAGTGTATTCCCTAGAAACTTCTGCAGTTTTATTTTGGTGTTTTCTCTAGGGTACACACAGAAATCTTGAAAGGTCTGTGCAAAATATTCTGAATATTGAAATTTTCTGCAAAGGCATCCTGATCATGGCACTAGTTTTACAGCATTTTACTATTATTTTTGAAGAACACGTTATCATAGAAGCAGCCTAGCTAGTTTATCTGTTCAAAGTTTCTTCTTACGGAACACAATTACAGAGGTGATATGCAGGTGACTGTGAATCCATGAATCTAATGTAAGGGTCCCAACTTATACATATGAAGGGAAATTACTAGAAAATGCTATACAACACACCTAGCTGAAAAGGCATGACTACTTGGCTGAAAACAGTGGTGAGAAAACACACACCACTTTTACCGGTGTGTGTATTTCTGAATACTCTGGAAAATGCAAACCACCTTTCCAATAGCTAATAATCTTAAACTTGACAGAAACCTTCTCACCTTCCTGACTTTTTCTCCTTTATTTACTTCTCACTCTTCACAACAAATGTACTAAAGAACTAAAAGCAGTTTTTTAGAGGAAGGAATTAAGGTTATAGGTGTAATTTTACTTTTGATATATCTTAAACTTTATATTTTACAGTTTTTGTATCTATTTAGAATTTTTTTTTCTTTAGTCTAATTTGCTAGGTTGAGAGTGAATTTTGTTTTGTATTCTGCTGCTGCTACAACTTACCTTGTGTAACTGCTGTGATTTAATATGTGCAACAGAGGAAAAACTCTTCCTTGCTCTTTCTCTTGTTACCTATCGAAATACTCTCTGCAGAGGTGAAGTCAGGTGTCATTTACTGAATAACAGAATGAGGTGGACCAGGTCAAATAGTGCACTTCAGTATTTAAACATCAATTTGGCAATACCTAAAAATACGGAAGAAAGAACATACCGGTTGCTTAACAGTCAATCTATGTATCCATGTGAATATACAGCTGGTGCAATTTAGATCAGCACAATGCAATTAGCAGAGCTGGAATTTGGATAGAACAATGGAGCTCTCCCTCTTCTTGAAAATATCATCAGGATACTATTTTTAATCACCACAAGTAATTAATATCTTGTTTTTACTCTTCCACAAAAAAAAATCAATTCCAATATCATGGGTCATTATGCAGGAACATTAATTTAGTTAATACTGACTCACAGTGAAAAATATAATCTATTAAAATGCTACCACAGTTTGTTTTAGGATCTGTAAATATCTTATTTGTTCTAAGCATGTTTTGAACAACTGATGCTCAAGGACTCTATTTGGTGTCTTTTTTGGTTCTTTTATAATATGCCTATAGAAAATAGAAGTCTTTTGTTGAAGGATGACGTGTTTTATGCCCTGACACTCATATTTAAGGAGAAAAAAAAAAAAGGCATTTAACAAATCCACATAAAATAAAAAATATCTAATATAAATTCCTAAATTCAGAGCAGGAAAACTATCCTGTTACTCCCCTAACAAACAAATTATCCTTTTCACCAACTGTTGATTCACTGCATTCAAAGTAGAGTAGTTTCCAAAACAAGTTATTCTTTTCAAACAAACAAAAAAAAATTTAAAAATTACTTTAGACCTGCCTGATCAAAGGAACACATCCTGTCAACGTCTCTGCTATAAGATCCAGTCAGATGGATGGTGTCCAAAGAATACTAATCAGGTTTCTGTATAAACAAAGTGCATTCTACACCTCAGTTTCTAGAAGCTTATTGTCCATACACTTTACTGAAGTACTAAGTGCCTTAAAAAAATCCTTCTGCACAACGGCAAGAACTATCAAATTGCCTGTGGTAAAATACAAAATTGCATTTTACCTTTTGTGATGTGTTTTTGCAAGTACCAACTCTGCCAATGCTATCAAGCAATTGCTCAATTTATGCAATTTCAGTGCTTCCACAGGCAAATTTTCTGACTGGGATTCTTCTAATATTTTAATATAGAGGTAATATGTGCATGTGAGTCATTGTAAGGCAGAGGGAGAATCACTTCTGTAACCTGTGTGTTGATATTTAAAATATCATGGTGGAGTTCAACAGAAATATGAGCAACAAAGGGTGGCACACTTAATTCCTGCTAATCTCATTTCTCTAAAGTGTAGAACAAAGGATGCTGAACATATTCACAGCAAAACCCACTCACTGCATTGCTGAATACCTAATACCAAACCAGCACTTGCAAATATAGTAAATTCCCCTGAGGCAGCACTTTGGTGTACAAGTTTAGCAGCAGCAGGTCCATTGAGTTCAGTCTAACCTCCGAGCCCTCAGAAGCCAAAAGACCTGAAGTCTAAGGCATACAAAACACAGATCAAAGCAGTATTATGGAGTTTCAAGGCTTTCCTTGTTTAAATATTGACCTAGAGGAACAGACAGATGTTGGAGAATGTTTGGTTCTTCTGATTACTTTTCAAGCTATAAACTACAGCCTGCAAGGGGAACAAGTTTTCTGTGAAACAGTTTGAGGCTGCTGTGTTTCAGTAAGCAGAGAGAGGAATAGGAATGGGCAATGGACCCAGTATGTCTGTCCACACACAACTAAATGCTGTATGGACTCCTGGTCAGAGAAGGGCAAAACAGAAGACCTCCATATCACAGAATCCTCCTAAAGAAGCTCTTCCCCCTGAACTTTCTTTATCTCATGACACTCAAAATTTCATTCCAGCTTTTGATCTTCTTGCTAATTCTTTCTAGCAGTAGTCTAAAGAAAAGGCTGGTAATGAAGGACAAAAGAAACCTGAAGGTCTTTGTGACCATCTCCTGTTGTGAAACCATGGGGATTGTCCTCTGTGTCCTATTCTCCATTTTTTCCCCATAAATCCCCTCTCTCATTCACTGTTTCTGGTTTCTCAGTTCTTACAAATGATACAAGACCCTGAAACTTTTCTCCCCATGGTCTTTACCCCTGAGTGCTTAGACTGACTCTAGAAAATCTCCTCTGACATTACTGTGTCTTCAAAGCACCACACTTCTGTATCTCTGTCATAACAAAGACCACCATGTTCTCACTCCTTCAAACATTCATCCTACTGCTATTTCCAGGGCTGAAAATGCCTCACCCTGTCATCACTCACCACCTTTCTCTATCAGCAGTCCACCATATTATCCCTTTCTCCTTTCCAATTTCTTCTTTAAATTTCTTTTTCCAGATCTAGGGTTATTCATAGTCTTATATAAACACCTAAAATTAAGTGCAAACCTGAGCCTTCTGTTTCAAAAAATATGCTCAAGCAATTAGGTGTAATTTCTTATCTGTTTCCTTTAAATTCAGTCTGTCACACCACTGAATCCCCTAATCAAAGTTGCTGTGAAGACCTGAGTAACTCATTGTCACCCACTGAATTTGGTTCAAAATCCTCTAAAGCCTTCGAAGCCATCCCTACAAAGGTTATTGTTCACTAAATCCCTATTCTCACCCAGCTGTTCACCTAGAATTAAGGTTGCCAACTCTATTTGTTCCCGGGAATTAAAAAATCCAAATATAAAAATGCAGAAGGAAAAGGAAGTGAATGTAAAGAACATACCTCAAAAAAAATCCCATAATGGTCCTATTTTGTCTTCTTACTCGCTAGGGAAGAAATTAAATACAACAAGGTGCACAGGCTCAATATGTAGGGGTTTTCCTTCTCTTCCAGTAATATGGGAAACAGATTCCAGGCAACCACAGCTGTGAGAAGTCTCTCACTTTGTGTCTGACCTATTAATTTTGTCTCCATCTCAGGCTGCCTGCTGCAGTACCTGCAACTCACAAACTAGGCAGCTTTTTATTTTGCCTTGTTCAAACTGCCAATTACTCACACATGACCTGTAGAGTCCGGCAAGGAGAGAGGCCAGGACACTGCAAAGGGATGAAAAGCTATACTCCTCACTGTGCCAGGCGCTCTTGGCTTGCAATCCAACGCACAAACCCCTACAGCCTTCCTACCTGTGACATGGTGGTCAGGGTCAGGTGAAGGTGAGATGAAGAGTCTAATCCCTCTCACACACTGCAATCAAGGGAAGCTGAGTGATTTCAGGCCACAAATACTACTACCGAATAGCCCTGCACCTCCACAGGATCAGAGAGCAATTTCCAGCTGCTTGCCTTAGGGAAAAAATGTGAATAGCCACTATTTTTCCACATATACTCAAATTGTCATGGCAGGAGACCACACTGTGGGGCTGAAAGTCTGCCCCAGCCAACTCCAGATGCATTCGTCAGCAGATCAGCCCAGGAACCACAGTCCCAGCTGCAGGGAACAGACCACTGTCTCAGTACTAGGAGGTACCAGGACTATTTCTAGCTCAATTTGTCACTGTGTGCCAAGTAGTGTTATTTACTGTGGAACTATAGGGAAAAAAATTTTATGCCAGTGTGAGAGAAATAGGGCAGTCAGGAGTCTTGAACTGGTAGTGACTTCCTTGCAGAAAAGTCAGCGCTAGCTATCAGAAGACTGTTGACCTTTCACTCACCACTTCTGACTCATGTACAATTTAAATAGGTTCCTGCATACAACTATTCTGGATTAAAACTCCATTTGCTTACACACCTCAATAGGATTAACTGGACAAAAGCTTTAATTTCAGTCCTTATGAGTAACTACTTCAGAGCAGCCTTTGTCCTTTAGATCCATACCAGTCAAATCCACCGTAACTTCCATATGGAGAAGCCCCTCCATGGCCAAGGACCCACTAAATCTATGTTGTCTTGCAGCAACAATAGAAATCTGGAAATAAAAGTCTGTTGAAGAGATTAGATATGTTGTATGTGTGATGATTTGCTACTGCATATCAATGGGTCAATCTTATTTTTAAATGGAAAGTAGATGGTATTCAACATGTGCCTCTGCTGCAAGTTTAGCCCCCATTGTTTTAATACTTTTCTTGCAAAGTGTTATTGGCACAGGGTTATGTAACCTTCTCACGGAAGCCCGTGCAGTACCACATATGAGGCAATATCAAGGTGGTAGCGCATTGCATTAACAGAGACTGCAACATCCTCTTCGGGAAAAAGCTTTTCTTTTTTTTTAAGCATTATTACAATTGCAATGCAAATAAACCACTTACAATGTCATTGACTTTATTGCAGTGTAACTGCAGGCAAAATTTGCATTTTTCTCAAGACTATCTCCACAGAATTGACAAGTTGTTTTCTCATCAAAAGCTCCATCAAAACTACATCATAATGCTACTAGAGAATTGTTTTAAAATTGCTAAGATAATGTCACAGGAATATTCATTAATATGACAAAATTTCTTTTAAAGTTGTCATAAAGCTTCTTTGCTAGAAATTGAATAATAATACTCTCCAAAAAAAAGTCTTGCTTCAGCAGAACATAGCTACTTAAGACAATATTCACGTACACACTTTTAGAAGATCCTGTAGGCATTACCTGGGCATTCTTCAATGATTTCGTATGTGGTATTTTGAATAGGCAAGAATAAGATGTGCTTCTGTGATCTCCTGAATTTGATTTTCAGCACTTGAAAATAACTTGAATAAATGAATGAATGTGTTGGCCCAATTAAAAATTTATTTGGATTAAGGAAGAGTGTTTTTTAAATGCAATAACTATTCCACTTCAAAATGCATTTCACTTTCAACATAATTAACTTTGCAAATGTGTTCCTATGTGGAGTTATTCAGGAATAGCTCAATTCTCATGTTATCAAGCTTCTGATGAAGCTCCCACAAGACTCAGGAAGCATTATCACTCTTGCACAGATAGTGAATTTGAAGTGAATTGAATATCAAGGCAAAATAAAGTCATAGTTGTGGCTTGAATTAGACCTCCAGACATTCTTGCTCACACACTTGTGATCAGGTATCCCACTTCTCTCCCTTATAGATATATAGTCTTCCACAAGTGCTGAGGCAAACAACAAAATCACATGGTTGAACTTAAAAGATTTGCTATCTGTAGAAAATTGTCATATAGTTCTATCAAGACAAATCCTATCAAATTTATTTATTAGTTATTTGTAACTAAAAAGGAGTTTCTATTTTAAATAATTGTTGCTTATAAACACAAAATTCAACAAAGCATAAAGATTCTGATTTGAATAGGCATCCCACCTATATATATTTGTGAGACAATAAATCAATACTGGCTGTTAACATACGCAGCGACATATTCTTACTACTTAAGAAATAAATAAGCATGCCATAATCATGCTGTAGGGTGAATCATTTCTCACTTGTGCTTGTTCCCTTAAAACAGTATTTCATGACTGTTTTGTTAACCTTATCTACCTACAAAGAATATTCACAAAACACTAAAAAGAGTATTGCAAATACTTTCCACATAGCAGGCACACAGTAGTATAGCAAATAAATAAAAACACATTTATATAACTCGAGGTTAACTTAAGGACAATGAATACTAGAATAAACTAAGAGTTTTATTTTAATAACTTTTAGAACAAAACGTTATTATCATCCTAGTGTCTCACTAGGATTAACAATTTAATATCTATTTTCTTTTCATAACTGAAAAAATCTTTAATCCAAAATTCAGAAAATTACCACAAATTTCTTAAACCCCATTGGTATTAAAACCATTCTGCTTTTATTTGCAATCAAATCTAGATGTGGGTGTCCTTTTTATTCACATGACAATTTTTCAGTGTACTTAGGCAAGATCAGCAACTCCATCACAATGAACACTACAGCAGTTTCTCTGGCACCAGTGTCACGGAGGCACCCACACAACAAACAGCAGCCGCTATCCAGAAATGGGGTTTATTGCAACCAGGGTTGCCAGCACTCCTTTCAACCAAACAACAGGTTCGGATGTCTGTTGGGAAATAACCACTACACAACTGATTCCTAAGATTAAGGAACGACAAACTAAAATGGGCAAACCCTCACTCATAAAAGGGGAAACCTCCCACACCAGAGTGCCCAAGACACCACTCACCCAAAGGGCGGGCGAGGCTCACTCAATCCACAGAGACTCCCTTAATCCATGCAAGTATCCTTGGACCACATGTCCAAGGGGAGGGTCCCACTGCTAGACCTGCTGCTCTGCGAAGAACCTACTCCCCCGGGTCTTAGTCAGGACCCCATTTTATACCCTAGTTGAAGGTGCACTGTGGGCATTCTCATGGGGTGAGGGACAGGCCCGGACAAAACACAGAAAAGCCCACACCACGGGCCTGTTTGCTGAGGGGTCCAGACACTGAGGTGCCAGTTAAGTGCTGTGAGGTGCAACTGAATGGCTGAGGCCTCAAACTGCCCTGGCCGAGGCGCCAAACTGCTCAGCACAGCCTGTGTGTTTTGTCTGTGGGGGAGGCTGTACCTGCCACAACCAGGCAGAGCTCCAGCTTCTAAACCCCAAATTCCTTAAAATAATGAATAATAACTGCAATTTGCATAATAAAATCCTTTTGTGTACACTGAGATTGGTTGTATCGTTACATGATTTGATGAGTGCATAAGGAGTCAAAAATCTGACTTGGAGAAAAGAAATCTCATTAAGGCTTATTTCTCCTTTCTGAAAAGAGAATGAATGTGAAAATTTAATGAAGCATCTCTGTCAATTTTGGAGCACCAATACATACACACAAACTTCCCTATCTGCACAAACTGCAAGACCTTCGCCCATACCTTAGAAATTAATCCTTTACAGCTCATTCTGCAGAGAAGACAGAGATGGTGCACATTCTTGGCTTGATATTGTATTATTATATGAATGGTAAATAATATTCAAACATGTGAATGGAGTCACTGATTATACAATTACATCTCTTTTCCTTGTGGAGCTGAAGGATTGAAGGTACTCTTTGGCTCCATCTATAAGTGGTCTAACTTTCACTTCTGAAGAGATGAATTCAAGTCATGCTAAAAGTAGTTTTTTTCCCCTGTGCCCAAGGACACAGTTTGGCATGCATATTTACAACACTTGCTTAGAGCAGGACAAGGTATGCAAACCTTGCCCTGAGCAAATCAATGGCAGCTCTCCTTTTGGCTTCCACTGGCCAGGCTTTTCCCTAAGGCCAAAAATATATGTGTCACAAGAGATCTGGCTAAACTTTAGCTTCTTATTTGGCTCTGTCGCATCTTGGCGACATTTCCATTTTTCTTGGCAAGCTCTCCAAAATTCTGATAAATAAAGGACAAAAAAAAACAATAACAATTTTTTTCTTGCCTCTTGACTATTTCAGGATGTTGTTTTCCCCTTAAGTTGCATTTAATTGGATCTATTCTTTTGTGCACCAGCCAGAATACTCTCTTTGGGATATTCTCACAGCAAAACAGTCCATTTTGGGCTCCCTTCCCTTCTGACCTGGCAAATCCTCTACATCAAAGGGCCAGCAGTAAGTGGCCTACATCTAATAATACCGTTGGTATGCTTACCTAATTAGAGAGAATATTGGTACAGGAACATAGAAATGGCTATACAAGAGATATAGTCCTGCTAACCAGGACCATATTATACCTCTCACAGTAGTTTTTACAA
The DNA here is from genome assembly GCA_013396935.1 of Baryphthengus martii. NCBI lineage: Eukaryota > Metazoa > Chordata > Aves > Coraciiformes > Momotidae > Baryphthengus > Baryphthengus martii. The sequence continues at coordinate 63,331 of VWZK01016847.1, read as the reverse complement.
AGAACTACAAAAGAATACATTAGAAACATTGTCAAGTAAAGTTGATTCTCCTCATTAGATCTCAATTAGTTATTGGCACTTAGCTGTTGTCTTTAAAAGAAGTAAAAACAAATATCTATCACATTCCATCTTATTTACCTGTTTTTGAAGGTAAATAATCTTTACTTTTTTAATTCTCCCACACATACCCAGGACCGTGCATATATTTTCATGACCTGTCTTAACAATGCTAAAATTTTGTGTTACGCAAAAGGCCTTGAGCTCAGCCTGCTCAGACTGGTATGCTAACACAACAGAGCCTAGCATCACGCTGAGATACTGGGTGACTTCTAGAAACAGTGCATTTGCACAGGTGACACACTACATTTTAGCCAGTAAGCCCCACTCCTCAGCCTGGACGAAGTATAGCTTGACATAGCTGCTGCCACAAGCAGTGATTCATGCTATTTACATGTCTCCATTAAACAGTTGTTATTTTTCTTTACAAAATGTTTGCAACTTCTAAAGATTTATACACTGGGTTGGTTTGTTTTTGTTAAACTCCTCTTTTAACTGAAATATTTTATAACATATTTTCTGCTTATGTCAGTTGCTGTTGAACTTTATTATAATGTTCAGTTACTGCTGTGATTTGCATGAGCTTTCTGGCGAGTTGCTTCAGATTAAGCAAGAATAGCTTCTGTTGCCATTCTCTGCAACTATCTATTCTAAGACACAAACAAAGTGTCAAGAAATAGTTTTCACAAACACTGTGCATTTGTACATGGGACAAGTGGGTAGCTGAAGTTCCCTATTATTAGTCTTGTAAGATTTTCATGGCCTCTCTGATCACACTTATCGCTGAGCACTCAAATTCTTTCTTCTTGCTTCTCCCTGCTTTTTTTTTTTTTTAAGCCTTACCAACAGAGTCTATTAATGATTGAGATTTCTAGTCATATAGCTAAAATTTTGATAAGGGAAATAAAAAGGAGGAAAAAAAGTATTTACATGACTCGAATTTAGCAGTGCTAAACTAGATCCACGCTGTCAGGAACAGTAGTGAAGCATCAGGTACCAAAAAGATAGAAGTTACTTCTGAGTAGACATCCATTTGTGCTCACTTAGAGCTTGCATGCTCTTTGGAATGGGATAGAGTTGGAGAGGACTAGGTCACAGCAGAAGGATTTGGCAACATAGCCTTGTCCAGCAACATTTATTCTTACTCTTACTCTTATGATGTATCTATCCTAGAACAGATTCCACAGAAAGAGCGCAAGAACATTTTTTTTAAAACTATGATACTTTTTTCTAAATAGAGAGGAAACATTTCAAAAGTGATTGCACAAATCAGGTGACAGACCTCCATCAACCTGTGCAAATTTAAGGACTAATTTCACATCAGTGAAGATTGAAAGTTAATTTTATGTCAGACTATACTTGAAAAATCAAACTAAATTTTACTCAGATTTATCTAAAAAAAATAAAATCCAAAAATAATGCAAATCATTACAAACTGATCATCCTAGAGGACAGTGTGGGAAAATGTACAAAGAAGCTGTACTTCTGTGGGAGAAATTCTGTTCTTATTTATACATGGTTGATGTAATTTCTCCAGAAGAATTGTACTTAAGGCTTTTAGAAATAGAATTGTAAGTGGATATGTATAAAACTGCAGGAGTGACTGATCTACAGATGGCAGTGAATTTTCTCTACTTGAAGAATTTAGCATGCCAAACTCAGTAACCATTCTGGAAAACTGAGAGTCTGTTTGTTATTTGCTTACTTCCACAAGTATTACTTCTATTCAACTTGTTCTTAAAGAGTTGTCAGTGGTATTGTTTGGGATTTTTTTTCAGTTTTTTTTTCATGGGAAACTACAAGGATTCCTCTTCAGAACTTCTCTTCCTCTTGAAAGCAGATTTATATTGCCAAGAACACATCATGCTCTGAACTTAGTTTTATTCGCTGCAGGATTTGGTTCTGTGATCTACAAGAAGTACTAAAGACTGTCTGAAGGGAAATTCTCTGCTGCTGGTAGATTCTCCTATCTCTGCACTAAGCTGATACTGTTTCCAGAGTCAATGAAAGGTACAGTGCTGTGTGATCTCAATTCGTCTTCGTCACAGTACGCAGTCAGTGACAAGATAACGATACATTCTTGAAAAAGGAGTAGAATTTCAGAAGGAAAACTCTATCCCTGTTGAGTATGCAGTTGGTGTGGTTTGTAATAAAGAACTCAACAGTACTCCTTCTTTGCATAAATAATTTAAATGCAGTAACTACTGTAGCAGTCACACAGAATATAAATTGCTAATTCCAGAGACTAAATCCCCTAATTTCAATATCAAACCATTAAGAGGTTATATTTGTCAGACCACAGCCAGTGCTTACATGGCAGAACTCAGAGAAACTAATAGCCCTTCTGTATTCAAATGGTAATTACAATAAGTAGAAATCCAACCCCAGCTTAAATCTTTGGCTATAAATGTTCACTTTTCTCATAAACAAGTAGAATAGTACTGGCTTTTAAAAGTGTCTGTACGATTAGATCCATTTTGAGTCCACATTGCGAAATATTCGTCCACACTTTGCCAAATCCATACTTTTGAGCAGATAGATCACTGTGGTTTACATAGGTCCCCTTCCCCCCGAGAAATTCTTCTGCCTGCTCAGAAGAACTGCAGATTGTTGCGCTCACATGCATCTGACATATTAAGGAAAACCAGGACATGAGAAAAAAAAAACAACACAGTAAAACTATTGCGTCCTAGAGGTGCCATTAAAATAAAATATGCACATCTGGGAGTCCAATGTTGTGGATACTTCAAAAATCGCTAACGAATCCTGAAAATTTCAGATGTCAATGGAAGTATCAGCCCTGGTTCTTCTATTGTGTATAGTAGCTTTTATTTATTTTTTTTAAGATCAGTTCCTTTCAAACTAAGACTTCTGAAAACACACTGTACCTGTCTACTCATATGTGTATCTGTCCATTCTCAGGTGAGAACTGTGATGTACTTTTCAGTCAAATTTGGTAGAACAGGCTTGATTTGCTCCACTGATCATCATCTATCTTTTT
>VWZK01016847.1:41073-60239 GCA_013396935.1 Baryphthengus martii | reverse complement strand
TTTTTTTTTTTGTTCCGTGCCAGTTAGGAAATCTCAGGATGTGTCTCCAAGACATCCTTCCGGTATTATCCACTTATATATTCAAAAGGCTCTCTTTGAAAAGGACTTTTCAACTAATGATTGGTCTTACCTATACTGGAATCAGCCTATAAGAAATAAAAAAATTAAATAAATAAATAAAATCAAAAGGAAAATTCAGCTTTAAGCAATATTACTTCCACTTGAAAACTACTCCTTTCTAAGACTCCGGAAAGAATGTTTTTGTCATTCAGATACATGAGAATGCTGTTCAAGACTTTTCTTGGCTCTAAATAAATCTATTTTTTTGTGGAAAAAGAATATTTTTGTTTTGCATCAAGAACGAGATGCAGAAATATTTTACATCCTCAGCAGAGACAGATTTTACTTTAATTTTTACCGTTTCACAATAACATTTACAAGAGACTACTTCATTGAGATTTCCACAGATCGTTATTCAACTATTTGTAAATAAAAAGCACATGAAAATCTTACTCCAGAATACTCCTGAAGACAGTTTAACAAAGACAAAAGTTGTTGATGTTCACAGATATCACAGCCTCGACTGGCTTCCCTTTGAAAAAAAAGACAACAGCCCTATCCAGTTAAAATCCACCTAAAAATTGTTTGGGTTTGTGGGTTTGGTTTGGATTTGCTTTTGTTTTCCCCTAAAGGATCTGATTTTTATGATTAGGAAAACCCAAACACTTTTGCATGTCTGTCTTTACTTGGATTTCTTTTCTTGGCACTGCGAGACGGGTGGCAGTAGCGACATAGATTTGAGGAATCATGAACACTAACTACTGACAGAGTTCTCAGTTAAGAAACAGCTTCTCCACAACAGCCTATGGAAAACATAAATAGTTATAGCAAAACAACATATTACATGGGAAGATACAGTCTTTACCTCTTGAAGCGGTTTAATAGGCTTTGATAGTGTCTCCACTGAATCACTCATTATACAGATTCCACTGTTCCTGATCAGGGAAATATTTTTTTGACTAAACAAACTGATACAATTGTTTTCCCTCTGGCAAATTAAGTCATCAAAAATAGAAGTGTCCCTAGTACGTCTACAAAACGTTCCAGAGAACACTTGAAAGAAGCTCTTCTCCATGGTAAGTGAGTGCAGACTGTTTACACTGGAGCAAGTCATATTCTTCACAGAATGATAAACAATCCTTGACCACTTTGGCTCTTGCATCTGAAATCTAATAATGTGTGTAGCTTCCCTCTACTCTGAATGCCCTTGGTCACTTTACAGCTGTATAACATTTTTATACTTTTTAATATCCTTCTGTCTCAAAACCAACTAAAGAGAAAACAGAACAAGGAAAAAGATCTTCTGCTGAGAAAAACTCCAAACCTAACCAGAAAAAGTCACTGCATTAAAAAACAGCTTCTGTTATATCCATTTGCACTGACTGTTTCTTTTATGCATGTCTAGAGCCCACACTGCATGCCTTTTTAACTGCTTCAGTTACTAATCCATGTTTTATAACTATGTTAAAAACTATTACTCTTACAAGTTAAAGAACATGAAACTGATATGTATCCCTATAGTAGGAGTTGCATAGTTAGTCCAAAGCTGTATTCCCCTTATTTGTACATTTTTCGTTGCCTCATCTTTCTTTTTATTTCTATGATGAGATATATAGAGCAAAGAAAATAAAGATTTCTGTGCTGTCATACTGAGGACAATTGCAAATGCTCATGCATGTGTACTAAGTGCTTGGAAAATGAGATCTACTCTCATATACAGTCATTTGTTGGTTTACAGCTAAAATTCAGTCTGTCAGTTTTACTGCCTGTTAATAGAAAAAGATAATAGAAATAAAACAGGAAAAATGATATCATCTGCTCTTGACAGATGTTTTAGCATATTTTAACAATCTCAATTGATATTTCTTTTTCATTTATATTAAGTAATGAAAACAGATGAAAGATTAGCACTGAAAATTCTTATACAGTAGGTTTTTCACTGTCTCCAAACCAAGCCAAACACCACTGTCTCAAAAAAAAAGCTGAATTCTTAGGTGGAAAAGAGTCTAGAAATTGTCTAAGTGGATAGAGGAGAGAGGCAAATAAAAGTGGGATCGTGTTGCAGAACCAAGACAAAGACCACTGTCTCAAAAAAAGCTGAATTCTTAGGTGGAAAAGAGTCTAGAAATTGTCTAAGTGGATAGAGGAGAGAGGCAAATAAAAGTGAGATCCTGTTGCAGTAAATGCTGCATCCAGAATTTATTTACACGGGCAGATGAAAAGGTAAGAAAATGAAGATGATGGACAAGGAAAAAAAAGAAATGCATGAGAAGAAAATCCAAAATGAGGATTTCATAGGAAACACATTCTGGAGGAAGCTGTCATCAAAGCATGAGTAGATATGGACTCCATTTGATGGTCTTCAGAAAAAAAAAAAAAAAAAAGGCTACTAAAATCCCACAATAAAATATACATTATTTTTTTAACATCTGAACCACTTGGAAAATAGGTCTTTTATGCATAAAAGCTCATATTATTTTAATTGCAGTCAGTAAAGTATATTCAATGGGATTGTGGACTTTTTTGTTAAACACCACCAGCAGCAAAAAATCTCTAGCAGCTTGCAGCTCTGCATCAGCTACATAGTTTGAAAGATTTCCCATGCCTTTAGCAATACACAAGCACTGTTTGGAAGCAGTTTTATTATTAATTAAATAAATACTAAAAATTCAGGGTTTTATCCATCCTGTGAGTGCTATTTTTTGCATGTTAATTTGCTTTAGGGAAGTTCATTTTAAATCTGTTTTTGTGAACTAGGAAATAAATTGCTTGGAAGTAGCTTGCATGCATCTATCCTTTTTGGGAACCCACACTAACTGGTCTCAAGAAATGGAAACAAACTGAACAAAAACTTTGAGATTCTAAAACCGTGATGGATATTTCAGGGGATTTTTTTCCATGGAATTATTAAGGAATTTCAGACATGCCCCCACTAATCTCCTTTCAATGTTTCAGCAATATAAAAGTAATCTCTAGGACCAGGCTAAGCAACCCAGCACCTTCAGTCATGGCTCAGCTGCATGGGCACATATTCTGCTATAGTTTGATATTTTTTTATTTTTGCCTGGGAGTTGACTGAATCGTTTTCAGTTGACTTTTTTTCATATCTAGTATGTATATTATGAAGGAAGGAAGAATTCCTTTGACTCTCATCCTTTCTTCTTTACAAAAATTTTAACTTAAAAACACTATTGTGAGCTCAAAGTGAAAGACGTTATGAATATATCATTTACTGATCTAAAGAATCAGGAAAGAAACTTTACTACTAGTGGCCAACTATAGGGACACCTGAAATAACCCAATATCTGATTATTACTGTTACTACAGTATGAACTTCTTGCTTAAAGCTTAAGATTTACTTAAGCTTAGATTTACTTAAGATTTAATTAAGCATAGAACAGAGCAATAATTAAACATTACTATCATAGTATGTCGAGAGCATTATACCCTAGATGTGTCCTGGCTGGATCTGCATTTTCAAAACTGCTTATACTAGATTTGTACACCCAAAAATGCAAATTAAACCTTGATGTCAGGTCATGTTTTCATAGAACTAACCAGAGGATATTCTGGCCAGTTTGTTATCCAGGATAGAGTGGAATAAACAGACAATACCACTCTAACATAAAAGATGATTTGTTAAAAAATTTGAAAATAATTAAGTCCATCAAAAGGAGTTTACCTTACATCTGCATTTTGAGTTGTGCACATTTGATCCTGTGTTAGTTGTCCTAAAGCTAGATTTACCATATTACCAAAACAGAGATTTAGACATTGCTTCAAATTTAACTTCACTTCCGTACAAGAGATGGCCATCAAGGAAGGATGCACAAGAGGAGCACCCAGTTCTCTCTCAGCTGCTGTAGAGTTTGTAGTAAATGGAAAATAGAACATGATTCTTTTTCAAATGTGAAACTTCTCAAACCTGGACACTTCAAGGTACATTTAAAAAAAAACAAAAACCAAACCTACTGTGACTTCCTAGAAGTACTCTTAAACATTGCAGTATTAACCAATAGTATAAATACAGGTAACAGCAATAATTCAGTTTCCATCTCTTTCAAATGACAAAGTGGCCAAAGAGCAAGAGAACAGCATCTACTGCCAAATTTCTTTGAAGAAAACTCTTTCCACGTAGGGTATGCTGTTTTTAAAAAGTAATACAGCAAGCATTTTTGTGGGGTAGATGAGTCTGCCTTCAGAAATTCCTATCTTGGCTAACTTAGTTACATTTCAAGTGTTAAAGTTGCTCCACCAATGGCTTACTAAAATGTTTCAAATAATTTGACTCTAATTTGAGGCTGAATATTAGGATTTTCAATGAACTCAAAAACAGTCATATAGCTCTCAGCACTCAGGGGGGTAGTGTTCTTCAAAGCATGTTTGTAACTTCTTTGAGGCCTTAATGATATCAGTAGTGACAGGACTCTGGTTCAGAAGCCTCCTAGGAAAACTGGAGTCTTCTTAATTTCCTCCCTAATACTGCTAGTTCCAGCTGGAGTCTCCAAAAATGAAGTTCATTATTAAGAAGGTCTTTAAAGAGCATAACAATGAGGGTAAATGTCATACTCATTAATCACCTTCTTAAGTAGACAAAGCAAATACCATGACTGTATTAACTCTGATTTCCTGAGAAAACACCATAGATTATGAAGATCAACACCACATCTGATAGTTTGCTAAACAAAAAAAGAAACATGCACTCACAAGAAATAGAATGAGGCACAAGCAAGTTACTTGTTCGCACATCTGATAAGTCCAGCAACTCAAGTAATAAACAAAAAGGTAGAAATGCAAATGAGATTTTCTACTCCACATAAAATGCTGAAAACATCTCTGCTTGGAATACAGTGTGTGGACTTCTGTGTGATGTGCAAAATAAGAGATAATCAGGGTTCCAAACAAGTTTAACCAAGTAAACACACACAAAAATAATCAAGGAAACGTGGGGTGCTCCATGCATTTCAGGGAGGAATAAATAGGCAATGCTCAGCATAATCTGGTCTCCAAAATGGCCTGAGAAGGATGACCTAGCAGCAACCAGGTCCAGCAGTTGGCATAGTAAAGATATGGCTCTGATGTCCATTTAATGCATCCCTTTATATCATTCTTTGATAGGAAACAGTCCTTTCGACATGGCAACGGAAGCAAAGGAGAGCTCAGAAATGAGCATGAAGTTGTACTCTGCAGAAGAGCCACAACAGTGAAGCTCTGATAACTGACAGAAGAACTGAAAAACAAGCATGCTTCACTGAAGCAGCACACTGGTTGCTCAACAGCCTTTGATTTGCTCACAAAGGCATTTCCTTCACTTGTCTGTTTTCCAAAACAAAAGTATCTCACTTTAAGCACATACCACTTACCAAAGTTAGAGACAGAGAACCCTATATGGTAAATAGAAAGAATGTGATCATCCCACTACTTTGAGTAATGGAGAAACCTACAGCAGACTTTTGCCCTTCCACAAGGTCTGTGGAGAATGATTTCTTTGTCTAACATGAAATGGTACAAAAATTCCCCATTTCATTCATGGGAAAAGGGTTTGGGTGTTAATTTCTTCAGATCAAGTTTTCTTCTTGATGAGAAACAAGCCCTGAATATCCTGATACTGGTTACTTTGTAAAACCTAAAGACAGTTAGAAAAAGCAGTTTCTATATGACAAATTGTGGCAGATCAATATAATCTGTTACATTTCACATCAGTAATGAGAAAAATCTGAATGCTAATGTAAGATCTTTCCAAGTCTCAGGTTCAGCAGACTAAACTGGCAGTAGATACTTATAATATCAGTGCTTTAATTGATAGAAATATAGATATTTGTGGATATGAGCATATACTGTAGCTCCTGCACCTGTTCTGGTTTCATAATAATAGGAAATAGGTAATGAATTCATAGCAGAAGGTGAATGTTCAACAGAGTTTCTAAAATATTCACACTCATATTATCAAGTTTCAAATAGCTTTAATGGCACACAAAGCCACAAATAAATCTCAGTCACTCAGACTCTTTCTGTAATATAAAGAACAGAAGTAACCTCTCCTCTCTGCAAATAAAATCCATGTATTATTCTGCGGAGCATATTAGTTCAATTCAGTTAAAGGACAAGAAAAATGCTAGCAGAAAGATAGAGGAAGAGAGACAGGGAGTGCTCAAGGTATGAATGACCAGAACATAGTGATCTCCATAGTCTTTTCAAGAATTTGCATGGAATATTAATTTCTTGCACCTAGAATAGAAGTAATAATGTTAAGGTGAATAAATTAAAAGTATGTCAGATGTACTGTGATGAAAAATATTTATTTGGCCCAGGTAAATGTAACTCTAGAAGCCTTACAGTAAAGGAAATTGAAGAGTACCATTGTCACTGCCAGTGTCACGATATTGACTACTTTAACGCTAATTCTTGCAGTACAAATAAAGCAGTGCATGTTACACAAATTAAAGCAGTCAGGGTCCTGAACAGTATTCCTGAGCCCAATGTAGTGTGATAAAGTAATCAGCAGAGAAGAAATTATCAACACACAGTGATGTAAAAGAGCTTATATTAATATAGAGAAAATGTTGTCTCTTAGCACCTGAAATTTTCTCCTTGGCCAAGACTATCAAGTCAGAGCAGAAGGGTTTATGGCCATGCTGTCTACGCAGGCTGCTTCATGCTAGGCTGCTTTCCATTGAATCAAAATTTTTCTCCTAACTGGTAAATTCTCACAAACAATGATGTGTTTCAATGTTTTGACTTTACTTGGAGCTCTTTTATCACAGCAGAGAGAACTGACTGAAGAATTCCAATCAAACGCCTGCCTGCTTTCTATGCTGAGTGAAAATCTGAAGTTGCAGTTATTTACTCAGCACTTTTGTGGCAAGCTCGTAAGATCAGCCAGGAAAGATGATCAGTGTGCAGCTGAACATGACCACTGTCAGCTTTGTGGCATGGAAAAATGTACCCCCTTCCTTTCTCCTGCTGCGTGATACGCACAAATGGAATTATTTTTACTACTCCTGCTCTCTTTTGGCTTGCCTAACATGGTTTGTAGGGCCGTCTTCAATAAATACATTTAATCCTCATTTTGGAAGTTATTTCTTCTAAAAATAAACCAAAAATGGTTTTGCTATTATTATGGCAAACGTCACTACTACAACCCTAGGGCTGTAAAAGAAGGACTTACTTACGGATCTCACAAAGCTCCAGCTGCTGAATCCAACTTTTTCGCTCCCATAATTTTTGTGGGTCATTTATCTTCTCATCCTTCTGATATTGTTAAATCTTCTTAGATTAACCTGAAATTGTGCTGATTATTGATAGTTTTAATGTCCTTTTCAGTATTTTTTTCACGCATTTCAATATATTAAGGTCTATTTCTCCTTTTTTTCCTCTCTCTCCCTGTCTTTCTCCTTCTTTCCCTCTCCCCCACCCACCACTCTCTCCCCTCTCTCTTTACTTTTTTTCAGGTAGAAGAAAGTATAATGAATATAATATATGAATTATATCTTTACAATGCCCTCAGGGGCCTTTCAAGTATAAACAAATGTTATTTTCTACTCTGCGCAAATAAACTTTCCATAGTGGAAATAGATCATTTATTTTCCCAGAGAGGTATTGATTCAAGTTGAAATAAGTTACAACAGTATTGGAAAAAAGAAATACCATCTGGCTGCACAAACAGATGTATTCCTTGCACGACTGAAAGCTTACAAAAGTATTTTTAACTCTTTCTCATCCACAGTATTTTGTGACCTGTAAAGTCATTTTGAAATAAATGACTGATAATACTCTCTATTCTGTCAAAGTTCTCCTTTCTGCCATGCTACATTCCATTTTATTTTTTTCTTGAGAGAATAAGTGTTTCACTCCAGTAATACCACACTGAAAGTTCTGAGTTAGATGTTTAGTCCAGAATAGTTCCACTTAGACCTGGATCTCAGACAGATGAAAAACAGAATTAGATTTGCTTCTTCTAAGAGCAAGGAAAGATTTTAGAAATTCCTGATCTGCACTAAAATTCGACTTTTCCCCCACCCATAAATAGTCAGTAGACTGTCTTGTAAAGAATCTAAGCTCTGTTCCTCGGTCTTAATTCAGCAACCCTAATTTGTTTATTTGGACTGTCCCACTTTCCATAAATAATTAAATATTCTTTGAACTACAAAGAATATGACTAAAGCAAGGATTTTAATCCAGATCTCCCACATCGTGCCTAACTGCTGGACTACTCAGGAATTTTCCTTGACAAGAGACTCCAGATAGTCTTTTTTTTCTTCAACCACACAATTACAGTAAAAATATTAGTCTTGACAAATTATAATTTCTTTTCAGAGAAAGCATTTGCTCAAGGATTCCTGACAAGCTTCTCCCAGAAAGGTAACTTCTTTCAACATCAATTATTTGATGGTTTTCAACCCTGATTGATGTCCCTAATTATACTGTGGGACCAGTGACAACCTGGGGGGTAAGAACCCTCCACTGGTGGCAGCCTGTCCAGCTTTTCTCAGACTCCAGTCTGAGAACATCTGCCTTAGAGCTTCATGGGGAAGACTCAGGGCTGTAAACAAACATACTGGCTTGGATTTAGCAAGACTATTTTACCTAAGAAGTAACTTACTCTTGTCTGGGAGTTTACTAGCTTCTCCTTTTCTCTGTCAGTTTTTAAATGAACATAGGGTCATTTGCTCTTGAAATATCACTCTGAAGCAAAAATTGATTTTTAAGCAAACCCCAAAACAATTCATTTTTAAATTGACCAAATGAATTTTTGGTGGTTTTTTTTGTTTTCTTGGTTGTTTTTTTTACTGATATCAGATTAAGCATAAATTCTCAAAGTTTTTTCCGTTCTCCAACACCTACTTAGTCATTCAGAAATCTAGCAGAGCATCTGCTCATGGGTAAATGCAATAGTTGTTGGATTTATATTTTTGTCAGAAAATGTTATGCAAAACTGTTGATGATACTAAAAAAGCTTAGCCCTTTTAAGGAAAAAAATGTGGATAATTCTTTTAAGTATTGAAAGAAACAACCATTCATCTTAAATGTGACAAGGCCGCAGCTTTTAAGTTTCCTTAAACTTGGATCATCTTCCACTCCACCTTTTAGGGCCCGACATCAATAGTCAAGCATTATTCCAGTAAAATACTGGCTAAGAACGTATAAATGTTACCTTCTATTATAAGATCTGAGATGTGATAGGAATCTTTTATTTTATTCCACATTACAAATTTCTTGCTGAACTAGGTGTTTTTGAAGAACTCTAGTTTTATGGGCACAATTCTCCACTTGCAATAATTGTAAGTACCAATTGTATTTACACACTTCCAATGCTCAGATATGTAAATGCTGATACTTACCCTAACAATTAGCTTGAGGAGATAAAAATATAATCAGAGAACAGCATACTGACTTACACTCACTTTATCAGATAACACCACAGCATCTTAAGACTCCTTACCCCTGGCTAGAACTCTTTCCTCACAGCCTTCTAACAAACAAGCACAGGAAGTTAATTGTCCTCCTCCTTTCATTCTGCAAAAATTGATATTTCCTAAGTGTCTGAACTGTTTCATCACATTGCACACCTCAGACAATAACTGGATTTATGCAATGCTTTTTTTGGCCTGCAGTTGAGTTACAGATATAGTAGTAAGTATAAAGGGCCCATTTGGGGCTAATCTGTACTAGCCTTGCTCCTTAAAAAGTCTGTTCTCTGAATGATTACTCATCCAGCGAACATCCCTGCAGAAGCTGTAGGAGTCAAAAAGATTAGTTCATTAACTGCCCGTTCTGCTTACCTCCATTCCAAGAAAAAAACCTCAGCCGTCCCATTTTCAGCATTCGCTAGTAAGTAATATGCAACATTTCTGGTATAAGCAGAGCTGAAACTACAAGTTTATGTGTACACATATGAGGCCAATACTGTCTTGATTCACATGTGATACAGAGTGTTAGTTCTTAACTTCTTTACTGTAAGGGTGACGGCACACTGGAACAGGCTGTCCAGAAAGGTTGTGGAGTCTCCTCTGGAGATATTCAAAACCCACCTGGATGCAAATGTAATGTGCTCTAGGCAAACCTGCTTTGGGGGTGAGGGGTTGGACTAGATGATCGTTAGAGGTCCCTTCCAGCTCCAGTGATTCTGTGAAATGTGAACTGGAATCATATCAGGCACCCAGTAAAATTTAATTTAATGTGACCTGATTTAATTATTTTAAAGTTTTAAACCAAAGATTGTCTGGAAAGGGTTGTCCTTGATTAACTTAACTGTTTCACTCATTTTGGTTTCATTATAATGTATATTTCCTATATAAGAAAGCAGAGTACAATACCTAAAATACATTTGACTTCTGTGTGAGCTATTATTCTTTTGTGGTTTAGCTGCATTTACGACAGTTGCATTTTTTCTAAATCCTTGGTAGATTTTCTTCAAAATGAAATTAAAATTATACAGTTACATCAGGGGAAATAACAACACAGTATTGTTTACTACATAGTCAAACAGAAATAGATTAAAAGTACATACAGAAAATAAACCATCTTATTTTTTCAGAAATTGTGTATCTAGTTCAGGGGGATAACAGGAGAGAGACTGTTGTAGCATTCTGTCATAGTCCCGCAGAGACATGACAATGAACAACAGGAGCAAACTCAGATATTATCTGTTTCAAGAATGAAGGAGGAATGAAGGATATGCTGTTAACACAAATATCACCAAACCTCTCTTCTCCACTTAATTCAAGCAATGTTGCTATTCCATGGGCTAGACTTTTTCAGTTTGGCTTGGTTTTTTTGGTACCAGACAGGTGCTTTTTTTCCCACTTTACTACCACCATTATTTCAAACATCAATGTTTTATTCAACAAAGATATAATAATCTAGAGATTATTATAAGAGCAAATGAAAACAATACTTTCTTGTAGCATTCGCAAACCCCAACCATTTTCAAGCTGGGGACATACTGATCTAGATGGGATTCCTGAGTACATAGTAACTCTACTTTTTTTTCGTCTGAACTTAGGCAGTCCTTCGTTGAGCATCAAGTAAACTTTAAGCATCCATATTATACTTGGTAAGAGTCCTCTTTTTCTCAATCCACTGTCATCAGTGTTATTTGATTTGCCCTTTCTTCTTGTGGTAAAGAGAATGAAATATCAACTGAGCTCCCATATGCCACTAAGGACTATATAAATCTGTATAATTTCCCTTCCATCAAGCATGTCTTTTCCAGACTGATGACTGCTAACTTTGTTGTTCCTCATGTGGAGGCTATTTCATACCCTTGACGATATTTGTTGCCCATTTATTTTTTTCCCTGATCTCAATCCAGATCAAAATGATCAAGTGGTTCATTTAGTAGCTTTCTGCAAACCTTCAGTGCCATTACTTGTGTTTGCTCTCATCAATTGCATATACATACGGTGAAACAAAGATTTAGAAAACCCAGAAGCTATATTGCTTTGATGACAGTCTAGAAAATAATTCATTTAAATTAAGCCACAAGTGTGAGAGATTCAAGACTTAATGAGACAGGCAACTAGATTGCAAGTTTTCTGGTCTGCAAGGATGACAGTTGATTACTGGTCTATCATAAGGGCCATGAGAACATCCCCTGCTTCTGGAGGTCTCACTGTTGGGGCTCAGGGGCACCATGATGACAGCAGAACCAAGTGCTGCCCTTTTCTGGATGACTCCTCCCATTCCATCATTGCTAGTGATCAGAGGATGGTCTTCCCAGCCAGCGTTTGTCCCACCGTCCTGTGGGAACCTCCACCAATCCCAAATCTACAAATAAAATAAATAAAAAAGGGGCTAATTAGGTAAGTGGATGTCATGGGAGCAAGATGAAGAGAGAAAAGAAAAGAAAAGGAATCAGCTGGAGGTGATGGGTAGGATTTGCCTCAAAGGGAATTTTTTTTCATCTCATGGAAAATTAAAAGGTTTAAATCAAGTACTAATGAATCATCGAGAGGGTGGATGGAAAATATAATGATGTATACAAGAATAAGATGGGCTAAAATGATGGTAATATTTTTTGTTGTTGACAAAACAACACCCTTTTGCAGAGTCAACAACCAGTTACTTCATATAGGGTGCGTTACACGTACAAGAGATCGTATACAGAAACTGCATGCAACACACAGATTTATGAACTGATCTTGGGACTGTGATGACTAGCCAGAAGAGCAGGCCACAGAAACAGTTTAGCAGACAGAAATCCAACCACTGTTGTTTAAATTTTCAGCTTATATATGTGCTTCTATTGTTTGCTTATTTAAAACCTCTGTCAATACTCCTCTGGAAAACATTACATTTGTCTGGTCCTATAGTACTTTTTGGAAGAAATTCATGCTTGTCCTTAAGTAAGTTTTAGGGATAATTATCAGGGATAGGAGACAAGAGGGTCCATCTTCACCTGAGCTTTAAAGTCCTCAGAATCTCTACGTGTCAATTCCCTGCTGTGCTGAACCTGATGGCAGGCTGCTGGCATTGAGTCTGACACCACTGTGGACATGCAGGACAACAACCTGGATGCTGCAACAACCCATGCTGGGAGTGGGGAGGGAGCTCCACCATACAAAAAGCATTAGAGCTGTTGGTGGGCTGTATGTCTTGAATATACAATAGGGAAAATTGCTTTTCTGTCTTTGCCAGGGTCTTTTATCATTGGTGCTGCTGACTTAAAATATTGAAATTACAGTAAAAAAAAAAAAAAAAAAAAAAATTAAGTGAAGGTCCAGATTCCTGCTCAAAAAAAATAGAATAAACCAGAACTGCCTTGGCAGCTTCATTTTGGATCTGCCTGCACAATTCTCTCCCAAGAAAAGAATTCATTTTAAAGGCTTGGCATCAGCATTGTGGTCTCATCTTTCTTTGCCCCAAAAGCACAAACACTACATAGCTCATTGCAATAAAGGACACATGACCAGTGTCTCCACAATAAGAAAAGGAGAGAACTTCCCCATAACACTATGGAACAGCTGCTCATTCACAAAGCTCCAGGTGTAGATTGCTCTCTGCATTTCTCATCATCACACTTCAGGTATTTCGCAGCTTCCCAGTGGCCAAGTTGAGTGTTTTGGATGACGTGCTGAAGAACTTGACTCTTCCTGTATGCTCTCTAAGGAGACTGGGCACATGAAATGGAGTTCTGCAATCTATTGCATTGATCAGCCAGTACTCCTACATGGTTTGGCTTGTGCTAGATCTAGCTATATCTGCAAATACACAAAATCATGCGTAGACATACAGAACAGAGTATCTGGAGCACAAATTCACAAGGAAAAACCCATAGCGATGAAACTTGGCCTGACTTTATAAAGTGATGGACTAATGCTGAGGTGCAAGGCTGTCATTCAGATCTCCAAATTGGTGATATTCAGGATAATATTAATTTTGCAGGAAATTTAATAAAAAACAAAGTAGCTTAAGGAGGAAATGCCAAGTCATTAAAATTAAGAGCAAAGACAACATTCTATAAAATGAAACTGTCTTAAAAATACACAGAAATGATGTGCAAATAAGAAATAACACTGGTTTGTTGGATAATTAGAATACCTTTAAATCTCATGGTATGAAAGAGAATGTTTAAAACAGACTAGAATGCAATTAAGAAGCATTAATGTGAATGATGTGCCTCCCTTTTTGTTTCTCTGCGCACTAAATCAAGCTTAGCACTGTAAACAGAAACAAGAGACAATAGCAGCATAAGAAGGACAAACTGAAAATGTGCATTCATCAATGAGAAGTAGATTCCCCCACACTGTTGGCAAATATAGCATGCTTTTGTTAAATGAAGATGAATTTCTGGTTTCCTTTTTGTGCTTTTTCTTCATCCTTCTATTCTGTCTGTAGGGCATGGTTTGTTTTTCCTGACAGTTTGAGATTTCTGAGCTACTGCAATGTATTGCCAACACACACTGTGCACAGTAAGTGAAGAAGAAACAATCTGGCTGTTGTTTCTTACTCTGCAAATAGCAATTTGCTTCTCATGATTGCATTTTAGATCCTGGTACCAGAGGCCTGATTTTAGAAAGCTAAATGTTTCTGTCCCACTTTTGAGTATCTATTAAGATGATTATTTTGATCCAAAATGAAAATTAGAATCCAGTTAAAATAATTAGCTATGCAAATGTCAGGAATATGTTGCAATACACCTTCAATAATTACAGAAGCACATTTGAGTCAAAGTAATTGTTTCTACTTACTACTGACCTCAGTTTTCTGAGGTATCAGGCTTCAAGGGGTTCATCAAGCTGAACAGACCATTAGCAGTTCAATCACCTAAATGTAAATCAGGAAGAAACATAAAAACATTTTTAAAAAAAACCCTGTACTTCATTATTATCTAGCATTTAAATAATAATACAACAAATACTTTATATTTACAACAGATTAAGCAACAAAACTAACAGATTAGCTAGTATCGCTTACTTTCTTTAGACATCTACTGGCCATCGTTAAAATGAATTTCCAACAACTAATTTCACATCTTTCGCCAAATTGTAATGATATCATGTCAAGAAATTCCTAGAACAAATAGTACTATAAATCATATGCCTAGTGCAATTAACTATACATTTCATTTAGATTTAATAGGCTATTTACTGCATGATCTTCTTATGTCATAAATTATCATAGCTCTTTTGAAGTCAATGGAGCCTGTTTACACCAGCCGAATCTCTTCTACTTACTGTTGGATGATTAATGTTGTTTTTTAATATTCAGTAGAACAGTATGTTGTGATACTGAAAGACATCAAGAAGAGAACAGGCAAATAAACATTAGAACTGCTTTTGGACTTTCCAAGAAAGCCAACAGAATCGCAGAATCACAGAATGTTAGGGATTGGAAGGGACCTTGAAAGATCACCTAGTCCAATCCTCCTGCCAGAACAGGAACCTAAATGACATCACAGAAAGGCATCCAGGCGGGTCTTGAATGTCTCCAGAGAAGGAGACTCCACAACCTCCCTGGGCAGCCTGTTCCAGTGCTCCGTCACCCTTACTGTAAAGAAGTTCCTTCTAAAGTTTAAGTGGAACCTCCTGTGTTCCAGCTTGCACCCATTACCCCTTGTCCTGTCATTTGGGAAGAAAACATTTGGGAAGAAAACTAAAACCACGAATCTCATCATAATTGGTTTACAGGATATTCTGATTACTGTATTTGTAAAGCTTTAAATTAAGGGGAAAAAGGAGACAGGGGAAAGAATTAGTACTGCAAATGAGTCCTGCTTAGAAGTAGCCATCAATCACACACGTCAGGCAAGATGCCTGGTCTAGAGATTATTGAAGATCAGACTGATTCTGCAGTAACAACCACTCTTAAACACTGGATTACATAAAATAATCCAGAACCATCTAGTTTAATTACTTGTATTTTTGTCTCTTCAAGAATGTGACAACTTTGTTTGTAAATGGTCTATCTAATGAAAAACATCAGCTGTTCGCATATGTCAGTATTGCTCAGTGTTGTTTTACCCACTGAAGTAACATGTTCTTTTTCTTCTATTCTAATAGTCCACTTCACTGTGGTTATATTTCTGAAAAAGACTGAGACATAACAACCTTTACAAAGTAATGAAATCTGATAATTCTGGATTATCTCTTAATTAAGCCACAGCTTTGAAACACTGTTTGTGATTCTCTCAACAACTGACTGTAGATAATCTTGAGATAAAACAATTAATCTTCTTTTCTTTTGATTGCCTTCCTTGATCCCTTATCTGAAAGCAGTTATTAACATTATTTGCCTTCATTGTCATCTGTCTATTAGAGTATTTGGACTCAGTTTTATTTATAGGTGAATTGTCATGTTTTCAATGGATTTCACCACCAAGATTCAGAGCAAGAGGCTGAGCATCATTTCATTTTGGTTCTGTCAAACACAAAGGTTTTTCATACAAGTGGTGGTTCCGCATCAGACACGTGAGTATTTTCTTACGTTAAACTCTTAGACAGGTTCCTGAGAATAGTCATATTTTGATGCCTCTATTTCAAAGTCCTTCTGTATAACTCAAGTAGTCTCAGGATTCAGTGTGACAATATTTAAATAGCTACTGTCAAGTATCCAAAAAAGTATTGGTGGGTTATGGAAAAGGACAGAACATGTTAAGGAAATGGGAGCTGAAGTGAAATTTGACTTCACAGGATTATTTGCACTACTTAATTAATGGAAAACCACAGAGAATGACTTAAACCCCCTGGAGATCAATATAATTCCTGTTACATTCTATATGACCTCATTCTGGGAAACTGAGCATCTGCCGTTGAATCGGCCTTGCTGGACGTAAAGGTTTTCGTAATAGTTTAGAAAAACAAGACCTACTTAAGAACTTTTCTGAAGAGGCTTACGTGTTTATTAGTGCTCTATTTCTCTTTTATCCTTATTAATCTCTGTGGGGGTTGTTCATAAAGGCCAACATTATCCTTATAAGGCTAATCTGTCTATATTCAATTCAAAAAAGCAGAGGGTCATTTGGAAGAGCTGTATCAGGTCTATGTTTTCCAATTAAATTATAGTAAGAGTCTAGTGAGTTTTGTATCATCCTTTGTGAATATCCTTCTCCAAAATTTTCCCATGTAAAATAACTGTAACAATTTCAGTCTGTTTCCTGTAAACTATAAAATAATTACAACTGTCATTTGTCTTTCTTTTCATACATTTCATGCTATTCAGAAACATATTAACACCAAACCAGCAGCTGATTATTAGCAGACGTTTGCAGAGCCAAATAAACAGTTTTAGATTGAGTTGAAATGTACTGAGTTATAACAAATCAAGGTCAATACTAATAAAGAGGAACAAATAGAAATTATGGCTCTATCAGTATCCATACATAGAAAGTAGCTTTTCCTTAAAAGAGGTGTCAAAATGATGTGGGAATTTACTTGGTGGTAAAAGAGAATATAAATTCTTTATCAATGTAAACAAAATTTCTAACATCTACACATTGAAAACTCTCATCTTTGAGGTGTCTCTGGACTTTACCTATATTAAGTAATTTGTTAAGATAAGAGCAATATTTGGCCCAGGATCTGAAAAATCTGTGAAATATATCTTCATTCAGTTGCATATCTGATAATTATCACCAGAGGAAAAAATAGATAAATCATTGTGTTTCAAACCGGACTTCTGCACATGAAATACCCAAGGAGTTTGTGGACTGCTGAGAATGATTGAAATGCATAACAGTGTTGTTAAGTAGATTTATTGTGCATTAAAAATGTCATGTCACCACTGAAAATCAACATATGATTTTAATGATATACTAAACTCCTGTAAATATTAAATGCATTATTTCATATCTAGGCTTTATGAGCCATGAATAATACCAAAGAACTCTCCCAAGTTTTAAGAAATTTTTTTTAAATAGTGTTTCCAAAAGCAAGCCCATTTCTGCCATAAAAGGGCTCTCAGAATTGTCTTCTCACACACACACATTATAATCACAGTGAAATAACAGAAATCAGCATTTTTCAACTCCATAACCTTCCAGCTAAATCTAAGAAAATTTCAGATTTTTGTACAAACTTAGTACATATTTTAGGTAACGAACACAAACACCTGAAATATATTGGGCCTGCCAGTTGGGGTACACAACATATCAGACTGGCAAAGAGAACCTATTTGCCAAACAAACAAGCAGAGTTATAAAAATGACATTAATTCAAATAACAACTCATTGCTTTCACAATTTCTTTTTTTTTTTGTTTGTTTTCAAGAGACACTGTTAGTAATAAGCTAGAAATACAAGCTAAATCATAAAATATTTGTTATATTACAAAAAAAGGCACCTTCTTTATCTTGGGTATAAAAGAAGAGAAGACATCATACTTACCTCTCAACAGCTATGTTTCCATGTGCAACAAGAAACAATTTTATTTTGTGGTCAACTATAAAAAGTTTCAATTAAAAATTCAATATTAGCTGATTCTTCAAGAAAACACTAATCTGAAGCTTACTAGAAAACTGATTTTTTACGCCTGTGCTTGTTTAATCATGGTTTTGATATGTATATTACTAAGTCTTCTAAAAAAGTATCAAATACAGAACTTTATAAGTGAACTTCTGGATAGGCACCACTTAAGCTACCACACACTAATAAAAGTTTTTGAATTTTTGTTTTGGTATTGTAACGCATAACAGTTGGATCCTGCTAAAGAGTAAGTCAATAAATTCATAAGTTCCACACAAAAAAAAATCATGTATGGCAGGATGACTTTTTAGTTATCGAGTGCAACTCTGTCTGCGAAGGTGAGATTTTCGTTGTTTCTTTTCCTTGTACAGAATATAAAATACTTTACAGGACTAGAATTTGCTACTGATTCTACTTTTCCTTATTAAGTCTTCTCAAACTATTGACTGGAATTTCACACTGGGATTTCTTCCAAATGACCGAGAGATATTTGAACACCGCTGTCTCTTCTAGTTAGTCTGTAACTCCTTAGGGAAGAGATTGTATCTTGTGGGGGTGTGAAGAGCACAAAACATACTACCCTTACTAAGTAACAAATGGTGGCATTTTCTCTTGTCTGTCACTTTGCATAGCAATAGCCTGTCATTCATTATTTCTTTCTCGAGCTAAAGGAAGAAAGCCAATGTAACCCAGAAACTGAAACAGGAGTATCTAGAAGTTATCAACGTGAAGGCATTTTTAAATTTAATTTGTTACTCCATTCAGACTGACCCAAATTTAAGGCTGATAAGTCTTTTTATTCCCTGATGGGCCAGTTAATTGATTTGTAAGCGTGCAGTCGAATGCCACCAAAGTCAATGGAAATACCATAATTTAATTTGGAAGGGTAGGAATTGGACACTGTGAGAGAGAAAACACTTATCATGCTTTAAGGATTAAAAATGCAGGTGGATCGTGAGTCTACTGTGTCTATAAACTGTGGGGCTTTAAAAAGTAGAGACACAGTGAGCCGCACATGATTCAGAGCTCAAAACATATCTGGAGATGTAATAATCTCAAAGTATTCACTAATATAGCTCAGAAACTTATATTCAATCCTGCTTCAATTTCAACTCAACATGTATGTATATGTATACACATACAATTCGTGTCCTACTTGAAATATCTCATATTATGATCACATTGTGAAGTTCATCTTCTCTCA
>VWZK01016847.1:0-41014 GCA_013396935.1 Baryphthengus martii | reverse complement strand
AGAAGTGGCCGAGCAGTATCCAGAGTAGTATTTGGAAAGGATGAAAGAGTGAATGAAAAAGTAGTATTTGCTCTATTTTCTAACTTCAGATGGTAAGTAAAGTAGGCTGTGCCATCTGCTGAACAATTTGCCTCCACACTGTCTCGTCTGCCACTTGTTTAACATGTAATGCTATATGTCACTCTGACAGGAGTGCAACATTAACAGGGCCTAACAGGGTATGTCTCTCAATGGGATGACAGCCGACATCGACTCTGCCTCTGAAATACTGCCAGTTTCATTTCTATCCTCCAGGCTCATTTCTCAAGATTATTAATGATTGTTTGAGACTGAGTTTGCAGCACACTGAGTTTAGCTCCTGACAATTACTCCCTGTCCTTTCCAGAAGGGAGGCCTGTGGGTGTTATGACAATATCATTTTATTCTTTTAGTTCACATCCTTTTTTCTCTCTGTTTTTATCACACTCACTCTGTCATCCTCCCTGCCTTTTTATAGGATTTATTTTTTTCCATGTCTTTATACTGTCTGCTTATAAAGAAACCTCAAGCTTCAATGCTCAGTCTCTTCCTCCCTGCCATTTCTACCCTTGGCAAAAGTGTTTGGGAAGGGTACAGAAATTTTGGACATTGGGTGGCTGGTCTGAGTTATGTCTGCTATTATCCCAGAGCACTAAATTAGACTTGCAGCCATATCATACAGTGCTATGACCCCTCCAGATACTTTAAACAGAAAACTATTATCACTAGCTGTTTACTAGAACAATTATTGTAGTTGTTAGGTTCATCTCACTTTTGTATGCTCCTATCAGATCAGAATTTTATGCTTTTTTTCACCTGCAGAATCTGATAAACTTTCCAAATAACAAGAACTACCGATCACTTTGCAGGTCCAGCAGCATGTAAAACATGTCACGCTTTCTCTCCTTGAGAACCAGTGATTTGTGGTCCTGTTAAAATAGAGTATTTTATATAGTAGTTGGAACAAACCATGGGAGCAACTTCATTAAAAAAAACAGTTATAGAGAGGTTATTGAAACAAAAGTAGCCCTAGCACTGGTAAGGCTTACGAGCTCCAGCACGGCGATGTATTAACATGTCTTTATGGCTTCCAGGCCAGAGCTGGCTCCCATTCAGACAGCTCAGTGTGCAAGCAGATCAAACGCATGACTGTCTGCACCCGTCTGTGCAGACAAAGCCTTGGCTGCTCTCTCTGACTCATCCTGCTCTAGGCTGGTTTTGATGCTCCCCAAAGAAAACACACTAAAGCCATTAAAAGTATTTATGCATGCTCTCCTAAGGCCTCAAAAGCTAAGTGCTGGTGGTCAGAAGGGCTTCCATCTCTTTTCTTGTTGGAAGGGCTCTGCTAAGTAATCAGACCATAAGCTGAATTCTCATTTGAGTACGTAGCACATAAGTGCAGAAAAATACCAGTGACAGATGAGGACTCAATATTAGCTTTACTAAAGACCAGCTTGTCTTACTGAATCTCACTTACAAATGGAATAAACTACACTTTTTAACTCACTGTGTACACAGACCATCATAGCTCGGGTTTGATCTGCAGCAGTAGTTAGAACTGAGCATATCACAAATCAGACCCATGAGTGAGACATGCTATCTAATAAAAGTAGTGCATTTTTTCCAGTTCCCACATTGCAGGAAAAGTCAATGATCTTTATTTTATCAAAGAGGCTCGTTGCCACATGCTGCTATCACGCCACATCTGAACAACAACATAAGGTTTCTTTGTTCTTCTATTGTGGAATCACCATCCCGTATGGAAATGTTTACTAACATGTATCATTTTCTAAGAACTATAGACTAGCAAAAGCATATCAAAGTTGTCCTTGGCTTTCTGTATCCTTTCCAGTGGACAGAGTCGAGTTTCATGTCAAACCAGCCATTATTCACAAGTTTTCAGATATCTAAGGCTAGCATATAGAATGTTTACATAAGCCCCTTGATGAAAATCATCAAGCTTTGCTCTTCTGACACAACAGAGTACTTGAAAGGATAAATCTTGCCCAACCAACAGATATGGTTTTTTTTGCACAGTTTGGTCTGAAATTCTTTAATAGACTTCCTTATGAACTAAGCCCTCACTGGCTTTCATCCCAAGTATAAGATGATTTTTACGTCTCTTTTTTTGTGCTAAAGATGGCCAGCATAAGAACCCAACAGGATATCTTTGTTAGTAATAATATGAAAAAAAAACCTCAAACCTATTTAGAGCAATAACTATAAAGCAGACTAACTATAAATTTAAGTCATTCACTTACATTTATACTCTCTTCTCCCCAGGGGAAGAAAATAAAAATGAACTACAGGTCAGTTTTTCAGCCTGCAGTTTATGAACTACTGGAACATACTCAGATACTACTGTGAACAAAGAAATACAAAAAAAATCACAGATAACAGAGTAATTTTGCCTATACTTAAAGCTAGATGTAATAAACATAACATCAAATAGCAAGGGTGCATGCTCCCACTGCATCTATATTTTTTCACTTCCCAAGTAGCTGCCTAAAATGAGGAGTTCCCCATTTGTTATGATTTTAAATAGTTCGGAATATATTAAGATGAAAGATAGAATGTCAAGATACTGTATGACTGGGTAGTCAGTTCCTAGTTCACTGCTTTTGACACTTTGTTCCTTGATGTCAGCTTCAAAATACAGCTTCATTTATTGGAAGATTTTTGTTATAGTGCTTTTCACTGACCTCATGACCTTCCTTGATCTCCAGGAATCCCATATTACAGTAGGAAGTGGGTAACGCTGAGCAAGCAAATACTGACACAGCATCTCAAACATAACGCTATCCATCAAGGAACTTCACAAGGACTATCTCTTTCCAAGAAGAAATAAGACAAAGTGTCTTCTCAGCTGTGGTTTCCAAAACCTTTGTGGATCTATGGTACAAAAATAGGGTGCTAACCTCTGTCTTTCAAAATTTCTCTCCAGATAATTGTATCTTCCTGGCCTACATTTCTCTGGCAGATGCAGCTGGGTTTACAGAATCACAGAAGTGTCATGGTTGGAAAAGACCTCCAAGATCATCGTGTCCAACTGTCAACCCAGGGAAAAAACAGCAACAACAACAAATCAAAAAAGGCCACTCCACAAAACAGTAAAGAAATTCTTCCTAATATCTAATCTAAACCTCACCTGGGGAAACTTCAGGCCATTTCCTCTAGTTCTTTCACTTATTACTTGGGATAAGAGGCTGGTACTCACGTCACTACAATTTCCTTACAGGTAGCTGTAAGAGAGCAATAAGGTCTCCCCTCAGCCTCCTCTTCTCTTAACTAAACAATCCCAATTCCCTAGCTGCTCCTCACAGGACTTGTTCTCCAGACACTTCACCAGCTTGGTTGCCCTTTTCTGAACTCATTCTAGCAACTCAATGTCTTTCTTGTGGTGAGGGGTCCAAAACTGCACACAGTACTCAAAGCATGGCCTCACCAGTGCACGATCACTTCCCTTCTCCCACTGGCCACACTATTCCTGATACAGGCTGTGATGCCGCTGGCCTTCTTGGTCACCTGGGCACACTGCTGGCTCATGTTCAGCTGGATGTCGATCAGGACTCCCAGGTCCTTTTCTGCCAGGTAGCTTTCCAGCCACTCTTCCCCAAGCCTGTTGGCATTGCCTGGGGTTTTTGTGACTGAAATGCAGGACCCAGCACTGGGCTTCGTTAAACCTCATACCATTGCCCTCGGTCCAATGATTCAACCTGTCCAGATCCCTCTGTAGATCCTTCCTACCCTCAAGCAAATCAACACTCCCACCCAATTTGCTGTTGTCTGCAAGCTTGCTGAAGAAGCATTCAATCCATTCATCTAGATCATTGATAAAGATACTGAACAAGATCAGCTCCAACACTGAGTCCTAAGGGACACCACTGGTGACTGGCTGCCTACTGAATTTAACTCCATTTACTACAACTCTCTTGGCCTTGTTGTCCAGTCAGTTTTTAACCCAGCAAAGAGTATGCCTGTCTATGCCATGAACCACCAGCTTCTATAGGAGAATGCTGTGAGAGACAGGTTTAGTACTGTTTCTCATTGACTATCATAAACTGCCTTTGAGAGTCGCTCAGAAGTGTTAAATGTGGCTTTATTTTGCTTCAAAGACATATGTGCCATGGGAAAATTACTGCTCTCTGATCTTTCTGTATGTTCCAGGAGTGATGGGATGTTAAAATATTCTGATAGCCTCAGGGAAAAGCATTAAGGAATACACCAGTATTAATAAAATAGTGAGTGGTGTTTTAAATCTGTCTTTACACCAGAGCTTCTAACATGTTATTGAAATCTATGGAACATACACTGCATGAGTGGACTGCCAGTATTTCCCAGTTTGTTGTACAAAAAAAGGGAGGTTTAGAAATACCAAATGCAGATCAATTTAACTCAGTGTAATTTTCCTTCACTGACAGAAATCAGGTCCAAAATACCTTATGCCATATATCCCAAAACTATGCAACCAGATTGAAAGTCTCAGAAAAAATATTGCTTGCACAGCCTCTTTACATTACAAAAACAGTCCTGTGGGCTGAAGAACTAATGAGGCCTGGTTTCCTATGGATTGTGTCTAATGGTCACATGCCCTGATGTCTAAAAAGGTGAAAGCTCCTGTTTTCCCACATTGAGGTTCTCACTCTCTAATATGGATTTCCTTTCAACGTTTCTTTCCCAAAAGGACTGGAGGAGGGGATACGATTAGGAAAGCACAGAAGTCTTTTTCCTGTATCCAGCTGCCTATTTTCAGGCTACTAACAGGACAGCTCTATGTACATCAGTCTTGGTAGAATTCGGCCAAAAAAGATCAGAAGTTGGTAAAAGTGAGATAGACAGAGAGACATCACACAAGCCTCATGTCACTAAAAGAGAAAGAAAATTTCATCCGTATCTTTGTATTTTCAGCAAAATCTTCCAAAACCAGCTAGTTTACATTGTTCTATCTTAGCTGCTGTTTCTGTTTAGATGGCTATTCTTCATCTTGCTAATCACAATTGTATGTGATTCAGGTGTGTCCAAGAAAACATCCATTTGAATAGGAAAATGTTTGCTTATGCAAAACTATTAGACAAGAAAGCACTTGCTAATCTGCAGGCATAACAGTTAATAAGGTTGATTTTCTACTCAACTTAAGTAACCCATTTTGTTTTCTGCAATTTGTGGAAAGTTTTTCTTGTTTGTTTTATATGCTTGTACATCAGGGCATTTTTCCTCTCTCTTTCCCTCACTTTATATTTCTGTCAGCATTTGATCGTCTTTGTTTAGGTAAGTCCACTTGTTCTGGGAAAATGCAATTCTTTCAACTTTGTCTATCATTTTAAAAACAAGGTAGCAACAATGAAAGATGTAATCAAACTGTTAAAATGTGGAAGCTCAAAGACAGGTTAACCACGAAGATAAAATCTGCTCTGTCAAAATCATGATTTAGACTCTGTTGTTAGAGGCTTCTAAAGTAGTAGTAGTAGGAGTAAATTGTTTTCTCAAATGTTTGAAATCAATTACTTTAATGAAATGGAACAGCGTAATGATTAGTAATCATGTTACTTCAAAATAATAGAAAGAACATAAAACTTCTTAAAGAAACATATTTATTGAGCAGTTGTAAATTGAGAATATTTTCAAAACATGATATTTTAGAAATGGATTATCTCTCAACCAACTGAATAATTAAGCCAAAATCAAGAGCTCTTGAAAAAAAAAAAATCCATGAAGTACGTAAGAACAGTTTAATAATCCACTAAACAGAAATCATGGCAAAAATTCTCTGTAATGTTCAAGACTAAATCAAACATTTAAAGACAAAGTGTCAGTATCTCATACATACCCCAAACCACCTAGAAAATCTTGAACAACTGGGATGAGGAAGATCTAGAATATTTAACTCCTCTGAAAACAAATCCTATCTCTATTAGAAAACACTAAGATGTTGCATGCTTTGTTATAGGGACAGCAGTGTCTCATCTCAGCTCTCTTACTACTGAAAATGACCTGCTTGATTTCCTCCAAGCTGGAGACAGAAGTGAGACTGCCAAGTATCAGTGCTAGCACTAACACTCAGACATAACCCTCTAAGCAGGAAAAAAATCCATTTTCAGTTCAGAAACAAAGTTCATACACTACCCTGAATCTGAATTTATTATGAGGAAAGTCCTATGTACAAACAACTTTAGAAAAGAACTAAATCCAGTGTGACTCCTCTGAATGTGTGTTGCTATGTTTGTTTACAGAGACTTGAAGTCAGGTACTATTAAACCGCAAAAGAGTAGACCTGTGGGTGACCTGCTCTCACTATGAGCACTTTCCTTTAAGTTTAATTTTAACAGACTTGCCTTTGTCATAAAGTTCCAGCTCCAGAATGTTCTTAGCTAGCATCAAAGACAGTGAGCACTCCTGCTCTGCAGTCCAAATATCCGGCTTGATCCAAAACTATCTTGAGTGCAAACAAAATTGAAACCCTTTCTTGCAACGCAAGAGTGTTGCAAGATGCAGTTGCTAATAAAATCAGTATCTCTAACCCACTGCAAGAAGGTAATTAAAGCTAGTAACTTACTTTTCCATCTCTGCGCAGGAGCTATGAAACAAGAATTAGCAAGGACAGAATCAAACCCAGAGCTGCTAGCTATTCAAATAATTTGGCATGCGTTTGTCATCACTGATTCATCAGTAGTGAGCAACAGATGCCGTTAACTTTCTGTGGTTTTTTATGAAGGTCTTATTTGGAAATAAAATCATAGACTACTTATTAATACTCATTCCTTAGCATGCTTTCCTTTTCAAGCTTGCTGTAACAAAAAATTAGTTATTGCAGTTCATAATTTATTTTTCTTTTTTAGTAAAGAATAAATGATACAATAAATAAGAAAATCTCTGGAGTCTTAGGACTCAATTCTTTTTTTACATATGCTAACACAACTTTGGTTTGCTTTGGTGAAATTTCTTCGGAATTACAGTAATGTGCCTGAACTTGTAGTGGAGCCCAATGATTTTTTTCCAGTTATGAAAGCACAATATGTGGGTATTTTAATACAATGCAATGGGCATGGGGGTTATTCCTTCCTGTACTGCACAGATAGCTTTCAAAAATCTTATGTATCTAATCCTTACTACAGCATTGGGCTGAAAAACAGATATGATAGAGGGGGGCATTTTTCTTATGTTTCTTTAATATATTCTCATATGACATTCTCTGTCTTTGATGCATCCTATTTCTTCTACTAATGACGGACTGCATTAGGCACCACTAGCGCTTCTTTGAACCATTTTCAAATGATTTCTCTATTTCAGTTAGTATTCTACTACCTTCTTGCCTTTCCCAGCCTAACTTCTCTGTCTTATTTCATCTCACTGGATTCATTAAATTCATCCAAAATGGAGGTTTATACTCACATTCGGTTTTCCCAGTTCTCTATGCAAAAATATATTTAGTGTTTCTCTCCTAAATACTATGTTTTTAAAGGATAAGAGATTACATACTCTGCAGTGAGTTTTACAATCTGTTACATTAAGGACTATGAAGTCCTATCAACAGATCAAATCATTCTGGCTTCTCAGATGAAATAAATAATTGTCATCATCTGTGTACTGTAAGCATGAAACACATCATCTGGTACAACTATAGAGGTGGCTTAGACAAAATTAACATATCAATTTGTTTTGTTAATGCTCTCAAAAAGAAATCTAGGTCAATCTAGAGTGAAACTGTATCATATTTACTCATGCTAACTTGTACTCCACCAAAAAGTAGATTCTTGCTTTCAGAGTGGATAGTATTACACTGGTCACTGTAGGTCAGCTAACATACAGTAAACATCCATGAATAAATGTGATTTGATGTCACTAGCCTTAAATTAAGTTTCTTGCATTCTTGCTTAATTAAATTAGCCCATGTTTGCAGTGACTATTGTCAGTGACTGAGCCTCGGTTGAAAAAATATCCTGTAATAGACACAACAGTTTGAAGGTACATCTGGACTCTGCAATTAACTGCAAAGTTTGTGGTGTTTTATTAGTTTTGTGTTTGTTTATTTTTTTTAGGAGGAAGCTCAAAAAGAATCCAGACATCATTTTTGCTGTAAGGTGGTCCTGAAAGATAAGACCTTCTGTGAGCTTCAAGCACCAACATATACATTCTAAGTCTCAGAAGCAAGTTTGTAATCAAAAGCACTGTCATTGTTAATGACTTAGAGATTTGGAGTGAGGAGCTTTTACATTTCAGGTATACACGCTTTTACACTGCCACAAGAATGTTAAGCCCTGATGCTTGAAACTCCATAAAAGCCCACTCCTGTCATTTGCACAGACCTGCACTGATGGAAAGAAAAGCTACAGGACTGTGAGAGTCAGGTGCAAATTAAGCCCCTGAGAGGCTGACAGGAGCGAAAAACAACCATGAACCTTTCTAACACTTCTTTGAAAAGGTAGACTTCATCAATTAATCAGAAATATTAAAACTGAAGATTAAGTAAGATTTAAAGATTGCATTTCCTATTTTCAAAAACCCCTACCCTAATAAGCAGCATGATTCAGGAATTTTAAAAAAAAGCAAGTTTCATGCTTCAGTCACTCCTTAACTGAATCTTTCAACTGAGCTGACAAATTGTTTGCTTTGCCTTAGCCTGTAAAAGTGGAATCTGCCAGGTGAGTGGTTAGCACTGTGGCAAAAAGTGCTTAGCAAACAACCCTGAATTTATTGAGGAGGGAGGTGAGGCTGTTAGAAAAGTCAGGGAGGGAGATGATGCTTTTAGAAAAATAAAGTGAGCATGCAATAAATCATAGCTGTGACATTAAAGGTAGAGCTGAATGTTAACAGTGAGAATTCAGTCACTTGAAAAAAACAGAAATTAGGACAGAAAAAGACATCCATTACTTAAGTTAGTTTTGGATTTTTCTTTTGTAAACAAAAAAATAGGGGTACAGTTTTTTTTAATAAAAACTAACATCATGAAAGCCATAAAATATTTAGCATTTCAGAGGAAAAAGTTGTTCTTCAACTCAGTGACAGAGAAAGCTAATTATTAAAGTACAACAGTTATTACAACTGGACAAAACAAAATCAATAACAAAGATTAAGTGTATATTTACCCTTACCCTCATGAGACACATATATAGGTCCAGATTCTTCAGTTTATATCAATCAGAATGTGCCCTTTTTAATATTAAATCAAGGTAACAAAAAGCTACATAATTTCAAGAGGCTTGGGATGTATTAGGGGTGCTGGTTGTATTTTTTATTTTTCTCCTTTTTTTTTTTTTTCCTTTTTTTTTCTGTGTTTAAAACACTGGTAAAAACACTGAAATAACTTTCAGAAATTACAGCTTTTTATTTCAATTATATTTTACCAGAATGAAAACAAATTTTAGACTGAGATCCTCCCCATCCCTTGATTACTTGGCTAGGTCCTATCAATCATGATTATGTTCCTGCTACAATGATTACAGTTTTTAATCAATTTTCAAATGACATTGCTCAGTGGACTGTGAAGTGCAGTTGAAGTCCATCACAAGAAAGGTCATACTGAAAACAACCAGAAACAACCCTTTTTGCAGATTGGGAAGAGAGGTTACACATAGGAATGACAGAAAGATCACCTTCTTATCAGGCTTTAACATTCATTCAGTACAGCACTGAAATAATTATACTTGTGCACTTGACAAAGTGAAAAATGAATTAGTTCTCAGTTGGATACTCTAGTTGCCATAATAGAAGCTCTCCAGGCATATGGAGGGAATCTATCTTCCAATAAATTGTATTTTCCTAACTATACAAGGAAAAAAAAAATCCTTTTGCAAAGGATTCCTGTTATACTTTGATTATTTGACCTTGGATAGTAAAATAGCAAATCACTGTTAGTGACCAGCACTTGCCCTGCTCCAGCACTAGTGCTTTAAAATAGCGTCTGTGTTGATGATTTTAATAACACAGATTCACATTGCCCAGGTAAGGCAGTAGGCTCTAACAGAAACATACAGTGTACTTGAGGGGTTGCTCATGTAAAAGTTCCTGAATCTGTATAAGATCACGTGTAATTATTAATATATGGATATGTGTAAGAATATTTATTATTCCTCATCAGAGGAATTAACATATGAAAGCAAGCAAGTCCAAAGAGTTTTCTACGGTTAAATTTTAGCCACTCATGTCAAGGACTAAACTGTTACTATCTTCAACTGAGACAGAATTTCTTCCTAGCAAGCTAAGTAGGTGAAAAATAGGGTCATATTGTCTGAAAAGCCCCAGAAACTGTTAGGCAACAAGATCTGTTGGTTGAGAACAGGCTCTCATGTAGAAGAACTCTTGAGAAGTTTCCTGTTGGACATAGAATGTTTGCGGGTTTTTCCCAGGTTTGTCACATACAGCGCTATGTCTTGCTCTGTTTGGATTTTTTTAGTAATCCAAACTTCTCTCTTCAAGAGAGTCTGATTTATTGCCTGCCCTGGTTTTCACAGTAACACAAAGACAGAAACGCTGTCAGGGAAAATTGCTGGCAGGGAAAATTACTGTCAGAAGCGTACCAACATACTAATCCACTTATTTAAAAGACATACCTGTCTGGATCTTTTCCAGCATTTCAGTATTTCAGATGCAGGATATACTGTATCTAACAGAGAAGGACTGCAGCAAAACATTGCCACTGAACTTTACAGTGAGTGTGAATGCACTAAAAAAAACCCTTCAGTTCTTCTCATTTAGTATCCAACTTTGTGAACCAAGCAGTCTTCTAGGGCTTAGCTATATGTACAGTTATCGTTCCCCTTGTAGCAGGTTTGCTCTACATGTTCATAATAATCATTAATGTTTAATTTAACAGATGGTTGGAACCTGTACAATTCCTCTTAAGAGGTACGGAGTATGGTTATGTCATTCCCAGCATTGAATTAAAAGTAGAAATCCAACATCAAGTGATGTTGCTTATTCATTATAAGTCAATCTATCATTTCTACAGCTTTCTGAATCTCTCTGATTTGAAATGTTTGAGGTAATTCTGAATGTTACTGCTATTTTTTTGTCATTTAAGACGCAAAAAGAGACATGCATATTAATGATCTATTAACGCTACAAATAAGCAAGTTATATAAAAGTTAGATTTGCGTACCGTGTTATTCTTACCTGCAGTCCTCTAAATGAGGCAGAAAAAAATAATTACTTTTGTTTATACAGTCCCATTAGAGCAGAGTACTTTACAGTCAACTAGAAGAAACACATCACTGGTGTCAGGACAGTGCAGTCTGCAATGAATATAGCAGGGCAAGCAGGGACAAGAGCCAAAGGAAGGAGTCAGGTTATGGGCAGATTAGGGTTTGGAAAGTTCGAGAGATGACCTCTTCATCTTGTTACTTCAAGAGATTCTAAGCAGGAAACAATCAAGATGGGTGTGACAATTTCGAGTTTGCCGAAAATGTCATGTAGCCCCATTCAACCTCAATTTCTGAGAGCTCAAATATCAGTTGGTGTTTTTACGGTAAGAAACAAAAATGGACAAAGCAATCAGTTGCAGTGCAGCTTCCCACATTGTCCGTCTGCCTTTTTGTCTCTGAAGTATTAAGACTTGTTCCCAGGAACCATGTTAAAAAAAAAAAAGAAAAAAATCCTGTATAATTTATTAAAAGGCTGCTCTTCCTGTTGTTTTGTCACTGAACACCTTCTTTTATGCAGTTTATGTTGAATTCAGTTTTAAAAGCCCACATTTCTCCATCATGACACTTTTGCTAGTTGAATCAATTTCTCATCAGAACTTTGATTAAAATGGCTTCTGTTTTTCATAGACTTGCTTTCATAAATATATTCATTTTTTGCCCTCAGGGCTGGGATAAAATGAAGATTTCCTCCTCTGCTTTTTGTTTAGCTGTTAGTGAGTTGTTATGGCTACTTTTTAATTTTGAAACTGAAAATACACACCCTAGGAAACATGTCTTTGAACCTTCTAGCAAATGAAGACAAGGTAAGTGTCTGATCTACTGGTAATAATACTGGATACAAAACAAGAAGCCTTTCAAATTTGTACACATTGTTTATGAATGCTTTCTGGAGGCTTTGGTCCAGTTTTGTTATCATTTTGCAATTTGCGTCCCTCGGGCCTAATATGGTCCCTGGGATTCCATCTCTGCAAAGCAAAACATTGACATAATCAAGACACGTGGTCTTTATCATGCTATATTTTTTAAATAAGCTGGATCAAACCCATCCATTGTCACCAACTTGCATTTGCTTCTTCCTTCTGTCTCACTGACCTTTCACTGGGGAACTATCAGGGTCTAGCCTGCCTCACCCAGCTCAGCTTCTCCCTATGGCCAATTAACACGTCCAGTTTCTAAAGGTATTTGCAGTAGAAAACATGCTTTTGCAGTCCCTGTGTACCCTTTCCAAGCATACCTTGCATATGAAAGATCAAATCTTCACATATATGCAACAAGCTATCAGCCAAGGCAAATGGAGAACCTGTGCATCCCAGCCATTAGAAGCTTATCTTCACAATTTGTAAGCCAGAAGGCTGTAATAGTCCAACTGTTGCAGAAAAAAAAGGAAAAGTTTCTGATGTAATTCCTGCAAGTTTTTGAGACTTAGTGTATTACAATCCAGGTGTTCCAGGTATGACCTTCATTTGACTTATGCACTATTTTCAGAAACAGACTTGGTCTTGAGACTCAGATGGGCTCGCCTGATTTCAGGATTAGCAACATGGTGGTAAACATCCTGACAAGCTGTGGCTAATGTAAGTGTAGTATGAAGATCTCCCAGGAGACCACACAAATATTGAATGATATGCATCTCATTTCACATGGCTTTACCTCTTTTTCTTCTTCCTATGTCAAATAGAGCAAAGTTTTCACATCAGTCAGAATAAACCTATAGTAAACAACTTACTTAAGTCAATTCGGTAAATACGTGCAGCACTGACAAGGAAGATTATCAAAACAGCTGTGATGGTGCCAAAGGGACACACATGTGTACATGTGTATAAAGCACATCTTTAGTATGATAAAGTGAAAAACCTGTTGACTTCATATTATGTTATTCTTAGAATCTTGAAGCCAATCATAACTCAATCATAATCTCATGAGATAAGTTTGCAAACAGCACTTGCAAGAAACTTAGAGTAGTTTATAATTTTTTTTTAGCTATTAAGTAGTTTCACTTAAGGTTTTAAACTTCTGATTTTTGAAAATCAGTAAGAAAATGTTTCCGGGTTTTTTAGTCATAACACTGCAGGCAGAAAAGTTTGACCAATCTGAAGAATTTGTTGCGATATATCCTCATTTGACCCATCTGTACTTTTTGGATTGAACAATGATACGCAGTAAAGGCAGAGGAGATCCAGATGGAAAGGTGCTCTCTTATTAGACAGGCAGATACAGTTAGAAGATTTTCAATTCCTGAATCTTTCCATCAAGTCTTAAGACTTGTATTAATGACTTAGTGTAGACCTAGATGGTCCACAATTTACAGCCTTTGAGGAAAATCAAAACGAATTTTATTTTAACATCTTTGGCTGTAAGGCACAAAACTGATGTAGAAGCTCGATTCACAACAAAAACTGTTCTTTGCCCTCAACTTCAGGGAAAGCAGTTCCTCTTCTAGTCCCTAAATTATTTGTAAAACCAACAAAGGAGAAGAGAAACGGGAAAAAAATATTCTGTGCAAGAACACCCTGGAGACTCTTTCAACTAGTGAGAACAATCAGGAGACATACTCCATTAATAAATAAATAACTCAAATATCCAGGAACACAAACAGATTTACAGTTATATAGCTCAAAGATTAATTGCCACTGAAATGTCATAGAGAAACTGCATTTCAGAGTGAGGAACAGTAATTAAAATAATAGATTTTTTTTTTTTAATGACAAAGTTACTATGCACTGTATATGAATTTTAAGGCATAAGTTCCATTTGTAGAGCACACTCTGTTATTAATAGTATGCTTACTTAAAAAAAAACAACCAACCAAACCAACCAAACAAAAAACAAAGAGAAACAACAATACAGTTGTTAAAGACCCTCATTAATGAGTACCAAAGGACAAAAAATGCTATGAAATGATGGTGGTTGAGAAGAAAGAGAAGTTCCTATTCTACAGCAGGAATAAGACATATTTTCTAACATCCTACACCTTCATGTTGTCATATAAAAACATTCACTGCCACAATAGGAAGAACAACACGAGACTCCGGAAATTGCATGTGCAAATGTGACTCTGTTGTAAGGACTGGCTTTGCATCTTGGAGAGAAACCAGAGAGGGAACTGATTTAATATAAGGAACAATGCACTGTATTGTACGCTCATGTACTGTAGAGAAACTTACGGCTGTGGTTGCAACATGACAAAACAATAAATAAATCAATTCTATGTAAATTTATTTTCTCTTTGTAATAAAGAAAAATACTGGGTATGCAGGAACATCTGTTTTCAAGAAAATTAGAGACAAAATAAAGTGTATTTCTCCAGAAAAGGATAAAAAGTGTTTTTCTGACAGGAAAAAAAAAAGTAGAGAAGAAAAAAACCAAAACCAAGCCTCTCAACTAATCTCTGCTTTCTGGGATTGCTTTCTACAGCAAGTACCCACAGTATTATTGGGTTGAAAATTCTGTTCACCTGGGTTAAGCCATTCATGAAATCAAAACTGAACTCAAGTCTAGCCATCAAAGCCAAACTCCACTTCTTATTAGTTCAAAACAGAACCTGTGGCTTAAGCTATTCAAACTCCACAGGAACACTGCTTCATGTAATCAGGTTCAGAGTTTCAGAAAAACAAAAATATCCATGTAAAAATAGAATTTCAGCAGCTAAGGAACTGGTGATGAAAGAGAAGATAGGCTTATGCACAAATCCTGTCAAATACAAAAACCTCTCAATCACAACTGTTCTCACTGCACATGACTTTCACACCTGTTTCTTCAAAAGGCAATCTTAAAGTTTATTTAAAACACAAATTTGTGTTTTGATGCGTGCAAACTGACGCAAACTTGTAAATATAAACAACAATTTAATCTTCCAGCCTTGCACAGAAATATCTGTAAACTCAATAATTTCAGTAAGTAAATATAATTGTTTTGTCACTGATACTACACTCAAAATAAATGAGTATACAGCAAGCATGCATGATTTAATCCATTTTATCTCAAACCTCTCTAAAAGGTCCATTCTGATGTTTCTGCCTTTCCGAAATGCTTCCTCACACATAACCTTCAAAGATGTCTGACTCTAGAGCTGTAGCACTACCAAAGAGCAAGAATACGACGACAGGGTAAATACGGTAATGGGGAAGGAAGAAACATCAATTTGAAATCTGGACCCAAATGCAACCGTAATGGTTTTCTAATCAAGTGGTGTAACTTGAGGCACATGTTCAGTCTTCCATGGGGAATATATTGTTATGCCCTGAACTCTATTATACTGTGTTTGGAGACAAGCATTTCTGGTTGGTAATGTTTAGTTTTGATTTATTATTATAGCAAAAGAACTTAGAGCTTTTTTTAAGTCTGTATTGCTCTAGGTTGTTTTTTTTGTTTTTTTGGGGGGTTGTTTTTGGGAGGAGGGAGTTGTGTTTTGGTTGTGTTTTTTGTTGTGGGTTTTTATTTTAATTTACTGATCTATGGTTTATCCTAGTATAACTTGATCTTGGAGTTCCCTTGCTGTTTGTATAAAGTCTTACTCACTTCCACAAAAATGTCTGCATCTCCTCCCTGATACCTCTCTCCTCACTCCCTGCATAACATCCTATTTCCTTTAAACATCTTCTTCCTATGCCACACTACCGAATTTCAGAGAAATTAAGTATTCAGTATCCATGTCAAGTAAGGTAGGGACTTTTCAAACTGCAGGGTTAGTCCAACTGAAGGAGTGTATATAACATCTGAGTAGAATCTCTATTTTATTTTAAAGGACCAGGAACAGAAGTTTCGAAAGGGTAAGTGGCTATGTGGGATTCTGTTTAGATTTGTGATTTCCCACAATTTATTTATAAATCTCCAGATTCTCTCACTAAAATCTCTCCTTTGCAACCCTTAGGAAAACAGCAACACAGACACAGTAATTCAGCTGTTGTATCTGTTTTCAAACTTTAAATGAAGTGGCTCTCATGCATTCACCCTTGTTGGGCAAAGCTGCTATGGGACTGCCTACAACAGGGATCCCAAGCCAGATCGAAATTAGCTGGTATATTTATACAGATTATTTATACTACTTCAAATCCCAGAAGTAATGCAGTCATCTGCACCAGCTACAGAGAGCAAGTTCAGATGGGCCTGTATAACACGGCAGGACTAAAAAGCACTACAGAGCCACCATGTGCCTCCATCAGAAATGGAGATGTATCATGTATCCACTGCCCGAAAACCATGCTGCTTTTAAGAATAGAAAGATTGGAAACACAACACAAAGCAGACAGGAAAGGATTTCACAGAGAAGGTTTAAGAGACACAATGTCAGAGAAGGAGTTTGAGTACATCTTTAGGCTCTGTTTCCATGAGAAAGGAGCAACACAGATCAGTATTTTTCGCAATGTTCATATTCATCATATTCATCATCTGTCATTTTATCAAAATATGCTTAGGCAAGGAATGTCCACAACTGAAAGTGAGGAGCAACCTTTGATAAAAATAAGGCATGACGGTTGAATTTGGAAGTCATCCTCTCTAAGGCTCTGCTCATGCCTATCAACATTTTTCAACTGTAAGGCAAATCTGTCAATGTGTCTGACTTGAATGCAATAGAATTAGGAAGGCATGAGAATACTAGTGTTAGGTCCACTCAGCTAACGAGGCTCTGTCCATGGAAGATTAAGAGAAAACCAAGAGGTCAAAGAACCATGTCACTTCATAACATATCCTGTGTAGAAACACTGCAGATTTGAAACTGATCCTGTGACATTGAAGCACAAGAGAAAGGTGATCTCAGACAGTAAAAAGATCATGTATGTAAGTGAAGTTTTCTTTCCAGGTTTTGCAGCCAACTGTATGTTTTAGAAGCATTTTCACTGACATCATGTTTGTATGTCAATATAAAATTGCCTAAATATATCTAATTCATCAGCTTTTATTCCCATAGAGTTTAGAAACAACAATCAAATATAATACTTGCCAGATCCCTTTGGCTAGATTTAATGAGTAAATATATTAAAAAATGCTTCCAAAGAACCTTTTTGAAAATATCAGCTGAAGTATAATTGCAATAGAGTATAGAAGAAAGCCAGCTGTGACAGGTTGTTCTCTACTTACACTATAGTTGTTCCATATGTAAAACAGTCAATATAACTCATTAAATTAGAATAATTTTTTTTTAAAGAGTTGCTACATTAACAGATAAAGGAATGCACAGTGTATTAGTTATCAATGCTTTATTATTGAAAACAAAATTGAAATTCTCTTATCTGGCACATAAACAATTATTTCTACAAAAAGGAAAGCCTACAAATCTGATAATTTATACAAATAACAGCTTTTCAAAAAATAAAATTTTAATTTAGTAAACTTGTCTTTTGCTCTTTTTTTTTTTTTTTTTTAGCACTGTCTGCAATAATCCACCATAAATCCCTGAGCAGAGAGACATATTTTAAACATGTTTTAAATTTATTCCAAAAGAAGAAAGTTATCAAGTTCAGACCTATATTAAAAAATGTATTCAGGGACACTCTTGTTAAATTTATGCTAGTTCTTTTTTCTTTCTTTTCTTGTTTTCTTTTTTTTTTCTTTTTTTTTTTTAAGAAACAAACAAAACCAGTTAATAATGCAAGCATGACACTGCATCACAGGGGTGCTCCCCTTTTCTCCCTTTTGTGCAATGAATAAAGATTACTAACAAGAAAGAGTACAAGGTGAAGGAGACAAATAACATAGTGAATGTTTAAGACCAAAAAACCCATCAAAGTTTGATGGCTGTTGAGCAAATAAAGCTGCAGGATACCACAGTTTTATATTGAGTTCAGTTACAGTTACTATCTAAATTATTTCTATATTTTTTTTCCAGAGAGTCAGTAAAGCAGGAGAATAAATTTAAGTCACCACTCTACTCCAACACTGGTTTCAATGATAAAGTAATTTCAACTTTTGATCCTTGAATTTTACTTTTTCGGCCATAACATTATTTGAGAAAAACTTCACACACTCCACAAAACCAAACAATCTTGCCCCTCTGGCCCTTCTTGTAGGCCAGTTGTAAACTTAGTAATGCATGGTACTTTAGAAGCAAGAAGAAAGAAAAGGAAACACACACTACTACATTTTTTTTACTCTACTGACTTTGAAACAGCTATTCCCATATCTATTTAAAATCCAAGTGTAAGGGGAGAATGACCAAGAAGGCAGAGTATAACTGAAGTGTCCCCTTTCCCGTTAGGTACACTTACTAACCACAAAAATGCAAGGAAAACCAAATAAAAGAAATAGCAACACTTATAGACTGTTGCGTTAATGGCAGGGAACGTTGCTGCAGTCAAGTAATAAATAAATAAATACAGTAAAGTATTCTTCTCTACAGTTTTGTTGGAATGGTGCTCAAAAGTTAAAAAACAACCACCAAAAAAAGAAACCTTTTCTCAGTAATAAAGATTTTTAAACATAAGATCCTGAAGAAGTTTCATTTCAAGGTGCTCTACCACTTTAACATTATATCTACCATTATGAAAACAACACTGAAGCAGATACCAACAGGTCATTAAATGAAAGAGTAAATTTTCTTACAAGCAATAATACTTATTCCAAAGAAAGAAAGCAGTTAACAAATGGCCTGGGAAAAAATGACTAAAGCTTCAATACACTGCAATTTAAAATAAATTATTTTTACATTTGAAAAATGAAGACTAAAACAGTAACTAAACCAAATCGTTCTGAAACAGAAACAAATTGAACCTCACCAAAAGCGTATTTAGATATTGGACAGCACTGCTGCTAGCATACGTCAGAATACAAACAGAATGCTAATATTTGGTTAGAATCTGAATAGGTAATACCTTCTAAAACATCATCACTGTGAAAAGTAACCGGCAACCACCTTTACAGATTTCTCTTGTTCTACACTATTTTAAGCATGACCTATTCCAGTCCCTTCAGTTATTTGCTAACCTCACTAACATGTAACGTTCCCTTTTCTCTGAGTTGCTCATGAAGTCTTATTTGTAGCATATACAAGCACTAACATGTTCAAATCTCACTTGTCTGACTTATTGCAAATATGCTGTATGCAGAGTCCAGTTTAATGTTGGTCTTATCTGACAGCAATGCAGAGAGTCAAAGATATTGTTCTATAACACCTTCTTTCCCCCCCGCCCCCTTAAAATAAGAGTCTGACAACAGTCATTTGATATCCGGGCAAATATCAGTCTTGCTTCTATTGCTAAATCACATTTGTGGAATTTTTGAATTTTTTTTACCACTCTACATACCCATTTGATGTAGAATACAGGCAGTTTCCTGTTAATTCTGTCTAGCCCCCAGTCATTTGACTGTCTCTCAAGAAAACTGCAGTAAATTTAACAGGCTGAAATAATATGCATATTTTCAGTAAACAATTTTGAATGCTGTCATCTAATCACAAGTGATAGGTTAGAAAAAAATTGGCCATATAAGCTGTGAAATTGGTAAGCAAGTGGTTTTAAAGTGAGATACAGTAGCATTAAGAGAAACTGCAAACACACTGGATTTAGTATACATTTTAATGAGTTACAGTATCAGCAAAATACTTTAAGCTACTATTACCACTTTTACTCCCATATGGCTTAATGTATACTGTACAATTTCCCTTAGTATACATTTCAAGTACCCATCCAAAAGTGAACAATACGGGATTTGCAATGATTTATCAAATATGCCAAAACACTTTCAAGGGCTATGGTCTAAATATTTCTGTGGGGTAACAAGTCCTTCATGAATATCTCAAAGTCTCCCTTTTTCTATGTCTTTAGCAAAAAAAACTTATGCCAAAAAAAAGCAGAAAAACTTCTCCTAGCAGCAATTAAGACCTCTGATCCTTGCAGTCACGTCCAATGAGTTCTCTGATCAGACAACTGTGTGGAAGTTCTAGTTCATAGATTGAATCAATTTAAGAAAAAAAGTTCAGAGTTTTCATCGTCATGTTTTGGATGTCTTCAAACCTTGTTTCTCCATGATATTCCACAATTTGCGAAGATTGGACTGAGTGATAACATCATCAGGTTTAAGTTGAAGAGCAAGGAGGTAGTTTTCTTCAGCCTCTTTCAGTTTACCATTCAGATGGAGAATGGCTCCAAGATTCATCAGGGCAGCTGGATACTGGTACAAAAATAAGGGAGGGAGATATATTAGGAATATTTTCAAATTTTCTTTTCAGACAATCTTCTTCCACTTAAACAAATTATTCCCTTATGTTTGGAGACTTTTCATGGAAGCAATTTAGAAATTTAAGCAAATAGAGATAACAAGAAAAAGTTACTAACAGCTGCTGTATACTTTGTGCTTTAAACAGGGCAAGCTCTGGTGTCTACAGACATAGATTTCTCTCTCTAATGAGAAAACACAGAACTCATAAAGCTTTACATGTGGTAATGTAGGCATAGCAGTTTCCAAGAGAAAATTGAAGAACTCTAAGAGTGGATTAAAGACAAGAATTTCACTCTAATTGAAGCCATTGCCAATAAAGTTTCTAATTGTTGGGAATAGTTAACACACTGGAACTCATCCCTTTTTTCTGTGTGTCTTAATTATAGCTAGTAGAAAATACAACCTGCTTTCAGATTCTAAGGATGTCCAGATTTCCTAGGATATCCACTTAGGTTCAGGCTGTGGCAATTATTTCTTAATGAACAACTGAATAAAATTAACTGGTGGAAACACATGCTATTTTAACAACAAAGATGTGAAAATTTCATAACAAATCCATTAAAAAGCTTCTTACACTACTGATAATTTTTCCATCTGTAGCCAAGATAAAATGTTTCTTGTTTTTATTTTTCCATCATTAGATTACTCTGTTATGAAATAATAGGTTGTTCATGATAATTAGATATGCCTGGTTACTGGAGTGTAGCAAATATTACAAGGGCAAAAAAGTAGATTTGTGAAACTGAAGAGAACAGTAAAACCTACCTTTTTGCAAGTACCTAAGGTGCTAGCGAGAGCACAGTTAAGGCATTTGTCAAACCACTATCTTGCATTTCGAATTAAAAAGTGAAAAAAATACTACTCAAAGTTCACTATGGTTCTCCCCCTCAAGTCACTATAATTTCCAGTGAGCTTCAGGAACATTCACTTTTAAAGTCACATAGTTTTGGCTCAAAGTGTACATGTTTCAAGACACCATCCACCAGTGTTCTGATCTAAATACTCAAAATGTGGAGCCACACAGGAACTCGGCTTCAAAGTATTGTGTGTGGGTGTTGGTATGCATTAGAAGCACTTCAGTGACAACTTCAGGAAAGTACCATAGGTAGAAGACCAATAAAATATGAACTAGAGTTGGTCTCCCACACTGATGTGGAAATGGAAAAGCATTAGGGTGAGGAAGAAGTACCTATGTTCCAAACCTATGCACTCGCAAGTTAAACTCATTACTCTCATCCTTTTGAATCAAGCTTCAGAAAAACACCCTGTAATACTTGTGTCCAAACCCTAAATTTTGTGGTGGAAATGTTGTTCAGAAAATTCTTTAGTTTTATAGCCTACAAATATTTCATAGTTTTTCAGCTTTCTTCCTGCTTCTTTTCATCCATTAACTCTCGCATCACAAAAACTCATGAAGAACTGTGACAAAAGAAATTTTCAAAACAACTGGCTTCCAGAGTTTCAAAATTAAGCAAAACAAAATGAGTTCAGTCCTCCCTATTGTAAACACCACAATGCTAATGCAGTGGAATCTGAAGATGTTATTTTTAGGTTTAATTTTTCTCGCTTTACCCTGACAGATTATTTCCACCATCCCTAAGTCAGTTGCTTCATTCTACTAAAAAACGAACGAACAAAAAAAAAAACCCAGCTGGATTTTACAAAGTTTTCCCAGTTAAATACACTCCAAAATTTCTTCTTCGGTCATATTCTGTAAAAAGAAGGAAAACTAAGCCCCTGAAATGTTATATTTGCTACGGACAATACATACTGGCAGCCACATTACCAGAGCTCCACCTTTGCAAGTACCAGTCTTGCATACTATTTGATAATGGAGTAATACACTCTCTCCTTAATTACTGATGTTCTAGGTGCTAATTGAAATGATGTAAGTGAAGAATGATCAGAAAACAGCTTCACCGTATAGGATGGCTGTCTAAACATCCACATAGTTGTTATATATTCATTTATTTTTATATTTAGGATTGAGCGAATTTTCTCGTATCATGAGTA
Organism: Baryphthengus martii; assembly: GCA_013396935.1. Lineage (NCBI taxonomy): Eukaryota > Metazoa > Chordata > Aves > Coraciiformes > Momotidae > Baryphthengus > Baryphthengus martii. The sequence continues at coordinate 18,692 of VWZK01016847.1, read as the reverse complement.
CGATGGTCCAGTCTCATTAATCATCCTCCTTATTCCTCTAATGAGAGTTTATGAATCAAACAGGTTTTTTCAAGAGCACAGTTATTGACACAGAACTATATTTTCACTTGAAATATAACTATGTGCGTATGTTTGTATCTAGAGAAAACTTACAATGGATAAAGATTAAAGAACCTTATACCTAGAAAAACTCTTATTAAACAAGACACACATTAAAATGTGCTCAAGTCCAATTCTACAACATTCAGAAACTTAATGTGTGGGAAGTAAAACAGTTGTCTCATACGGCTTCCAGAATCCATCACCTTCACACACCTCTGAAAATATGGTATGTGTATGGTACTAATTAAGTACGCTAAAGAATGTCATGTATAGAAGACTACACGCCTAGCTAAGAAAAGTCTTCTGACATCATATCTTTGATATATCATTTCACTAGAGCAAGTAACAAAAACATTCTTTCAAAAAGAACAAACTGCATGTCTTTTAACTGAACTTGACATTTTCCAAATTCTACATAACATTCCTGATTTCCTAACAAATTTTAAGCCATTAATGCTCTAAACAAATGTATCCATGGAAAATGTGAACTGATAACTCATTTCAGGTAGTGCTGAAAGTTCATTCCATCTCCTTCATGTTCCAAATGCGGAAGTGCACAGGATTCTGGAATGACTGCTCCCTAACTTTCTAGGGTATCAGCTACCCTAGTATCTATGGTTTATTATAACCGTTGTAAGAATTTTGGGTGATTGCAAGATTATATATCAGCACCGTTGCTCTCTGACAGCTATAAATGATGGTCTGAGGACAAGAGAGCAAGAGACATTTGCTATAGTGTTTTTCTTCACATATATTGTCTTTTATTAAAGACAGCTGATAAAACTTTCCAGTACGTTAACAAAGACAGTCGGCAGCTACCAGTGCAATAACATGGGACTTGTAGCACTGTATAACAAATGACACCACCTACTACTTCAGAGACCTGAAAGGAGAAACAGGCCTGCCTTCATTTCCTTTTGGAGACAGATGCTTTACATCAAAAAAAGCTGACTGGCACTTCTATCGAGGTTATAAATGCTGTCTTTTATGGTCTATTGGGAATTATTCCCTTTATTAGCATTTTTATTGTGGTGTGCCTGTTTCCTTAGTGGTTTTTGGGAGGGAGTGGAGGGTAGGTGCTCATGAGGAGGAGGAGAGATGAATAAGAGTAGTTAATGAGTAACAAAATAGCAGAAGTTATGCATTTAGTTACCTGAGGTGGTTTTCGTTTACATTGAGGACAATTCCTTCAAATTTTCTCTATACTATCAAAGTAAAAAGAGAGCCTTGTGGCATGCAAAAAATTTAAGGTCAAATCAAGTCCTCTCTAAAATTAGAGAACTATGGAATCTTCAAATAATTCTGAGTAGTATTTTAGGATTACACTAATGTGACCAAGTACAGTATTGAACTCACAAATAAAATGAATCTTAATGACACAGAAGATGAACTGTCCTTGTTCATCATCTCTGGCTCCACATATTGCAAATGCTGTATGAGAAGAACAGTCTCAGAAGAAGACAAGTTTACTCCTATATATGCCTAACAAGTTACGGAGAGAAACAAATATACTAACAATCTAGCTCAAAAAATACCCCTCTTGCATGGCAGATAAGTACGAACAAACAACAGCCCAAACACAAGCAATGAAATATGAAATCTCACAAAGCTCTGCTTACAGATGACGTTCTCTGCTTAACACATCTTAACATCTCAGAAGATTCTGAGATGAAAGAGTATTTTGTTGCAGCTCGGGTACTTCTAAGGAAAATCACGCCAAATTTTACTCCATTTGAATCACAAGTGCAAGCTACTTCTCAGTCATTTTAACAGGACACTGAAAAGATGTGGCCAATATTCATTGCTCTTAAAGAATTACTGTAAGTGTGTGATCTTGCAGATGTTTCAAAACAACCCCAGGACTTTTAAATAAATACTGTAACCAGCAAGGCCAACCCATCAGAAACACAGAGTCTAAGTGTTCTGTTTTAAAACAGTGTAATTAAGGACACTTGTTCTTTTAAGGGCTCCTGTTGAGTAAAGTCCATACTTAAAGGACACAAAATGCCATTCACATGTGAATATTTCATCCCAGCACTTCTAGCTAAATATGAGTGAAGAATTCAGATATTCCTCTTTGAAAACTGAGGTACAATTACTGAGTAGGGAAGCAGCAGACTATTTGTTGTAAAATGGCTCACTAAGCATGAAAATAAAGCATGGTGGACTTCTTCACCTTATCAGTGACCACGGGATAATGTGCTGTCATGCCTTTTTTATCCTCCTACAGTGATGAAGAGAATTTTCACTTGAACTTTTATTACTGGTGTTATTGCTACAGTACAGCACAGTATTTTTCTGAAGCAATCAAAATGTCAACAGTTTCTTTTTTATTGCTAAAGATAACTGTGGATGACAGAATCATTTCAGGGGTGGCACTGGCTTTTGACAGACCTCACAAGTTTTGAGTGAAACCATGACCGAGGAGTTGCTCCAAGACGTAAGCATACTACTCGAAAGCATGGAGGTGGGAGGAGAAGGTAGAAGAAGAGGACAGAGTGGGACATGCAATAAGATGGTTACTGCCAGCTGGATCTTACTCTCCAATGCAGTACATTGACAACATTGTAAATTTAACAGTGACATATGGAAGCAGACCTTTTTATAGGAGTGACCTAGTGTTGCTAGATAAGCCAAGTGCTAGTTATTCCTTCCAGAGACTCCAGTTTCTATCTGGTTCTCTATGCTATAAGGATTCTAAAGAACTGCAGTTTGCATATACTATGTCTGATTTTGTTCCAAACAGCACACAAATCACAACTAAGACACTGATCTCCAGTAAGTTGGCTAAGATGACAAGAAATTGTTTAGGAACAGATAACTTGGTGCAAAAAGCATTCTGGAACAAGATGACAGGACGTATGGCAAAATACTATGGATCAGAGAATAAAAAAAGCATAAAAATCAGAGTTGAGAGGGATTTCCTGTGTCATCAGCCCAGAGAGCAAAGCACTCAATTCTGCTGGAAAACAAACAAACAAAAAGATCAGCATTTGTGCAAACTCTTAAAATGAAAGAACGCTCTGCAACTTTTCCTCTAAGACAGTTAAGTACATTATTTAAACTGCCAGTCTACTCATGAACAACTTTGGTAAGTATGCTTTTGTGTCGACTCATGAACAACTTTGGTAAGTATGCTTTTGTGTCGACAACAGCTTTCAGCTTAAATAGTGAAGTGAGGAATTGGGGAGAGAAACATCCTCCCTGCAAGTACTAATTTGAATAAATATTGCGAGGAGCAGTCTCCACGGTTGTGTTAGGCAGAATTAAACATCCCTGCTGCAAAGAGAGCTTGTATCCCAATCTAATTACCTTAAGATTGGCTAACATATATAGCTATATAAATCTAACTAACCACAAGCCTAGGCCTCAGAGGGGAGTGTATCCTTGGATTCAGTTATCATCTTGAAGAGCACTATGTTGTTAACATTGATAGAGAACAACCTTAGTTATTATTTACTAATATGTCATTAAACAGAAAGGGACTTCATTTAGGGCTCTATTCTCATCTTGTTCACCAAACCAACAATTTGTTAATCTCAAAGGAAGATGAATACGCTCCAGGGAAAAAAAAACAAACAAAAAAAACAAAAACAACAAAACCGCAAAAAAATAAAACACATGAAAAAATAAAGTAGAAAGGAAAGAAATAGTTTCTGTTGAAAACCATTTATGTAATAGTATCAGGTTAGGATATATCTCAAGTTAATATATTAAGTTAATAAGGCACAAGTTAATACCTTAACAACTGATTATACTACAAAAACTTCAAGTCATGTGCATTTTTGATTTTTTTTAAATTATTTTACATCTCATCTGGGCATTCAAAGCAGATGACACTTTAATCTGTCTGGTGGAAGGAGAATATAAATGGAAATTGTATGCATCTCATCTTATCTACTTTCAAATACTGGAGACTAACCTAACATCGCAAATTACAGGATATGTACATTTAAAACCAGAAATTAAAAAGTGAAGGGAAGGTTTTCTACCATATTTTTTTGTATTTATGAGTGGCAGATGTGGGAGCTTTCATCGAGAAGCATACCATGAAATCATTCAGTTTGCTTGTTGATTTAGACATTGGCTTCATTGATGAAACTCTCAGCTGTAGATCAAGGAACAGTTCTAGATTTGGGATCGGAAGGAAGCATCAAGCAGTCTACTTTGTTTCCCAAATTATCACATCAATAGGGGACAGTTTAGCATCAATGTTCTCCAGTCAGTGGAGATTTTTTCCTCAACAGCTTCTTTATCTTTACCTTCAGAGACTGCTCAGATTTTTAAAAAGCATAGCTAACCAAAAGCAAACAAGCATATATAGATCTATGCTACATCTTGCTGCTGAAAAGCTATCTAACATTGGCTTTCATACAAATGCAGAGTATACTATTTTATATATCAGCAAGCTAATAAAAGCACGTGTTACAACTAGTACAGGTTGCAGATCGTAATAGCTGGAAAAGTCCTACAAAAATGTACTTGTCATTATAATTCCGGTGTATATAGATTTTTTCCCCCAATGGCCATGCATCAATTGCTTTGTTTTATACTTAAAGAACCTCCTAGTAATCACTCTTAGCTCATACAGAAACTGTGACAGACATTTTCAGATAACATACTTGTATTACCATAACAAAAGCTAAACAGGAACATACATCACGAGTATTTAATATCATGATTGTATTAAAAACAATAAACAAACATTTTCGAGGCCTCTAAGTGTTTCAAATTAAAATTCTTAGCTTTCCACCTCAAATGTTGTTATCAGCACAGGATATGATAAACTTACTCAATTTTTCTATTATTTTAGGATTTAATTTAAAAATCTTCAAATGACATTATTTTTGTATATGGAAATCCAACTGTGCAACTGTGCTCTGATGTCTGCAATTTGATAATTTTCATATATAGCTATGATAATAGCTATAAACACTTAACAACTTCTTTAACTTACCTAACACAAGTACTCTGTGTGCCAGTTAGGAATTTTGTAGTTTCAGCAAGTGAGAAACTTGCTAAATAGAAATGTCATCTGTACTATCATACTGACAAATACATTACTCAAAATCTTTCAGTAACAGAATTTTGACCTATTACAAAAAAGTAAGAGATTTAAAAAAATTAAATTCAGTCTGTGAGTAAATGGATTTTTGCATGCACTTTCTTTCTAAACCCTTGAAACTAGGAAATAAATGGCATTGTGTTACTGCCTAAACATAAACCCCACTTATAATTTAAATGAAATGTAAAGTGTTGAAAGAAAAATGAAGGTACTCCACTGAGCAGCACACGTGCAGGGCTGATTAGAATAGCTGTCCATATTAACACGATCAAAACTGGCTAATCTTCAGCGCAAACTTCAAATTTACAGATTATGATCAAAATTATACTCATAGTATATATTACTAGCATTTTTTTTTCAATGAAATAAAACGTCATTGAAAAATAAAAATGCCTGCTGAGAATGAATGCATCATCCGCCTGGGCCGTGTATTGCCCAGATGCTGATCAAATACATCAGGAAGCAGAGAAGGTTGTAGAGTTTTTCTAGATGCTAGTCACAGGCATATGAAGTATTGCATTAGAGCTTCCATTTTTGAGTATAATTTCAACTACTGAAATTTCAGAAAGAAGAAGTGTTTAATTCCGGCCTTGAAAATGTAGTGAAGTTCTAATTACAGGCATCCCAAAAATCACAAAATTTCCAATATTTTGACTCAAGATGTTCAGATGAACACTGTGTCAAACAAGGCATTGCACCTTTGGCTGACAAGTGTAGTCAGCTGAATTAAATGCTTGAGAATCAGATTAATATTGATATTGCTGTACGTTTTCCATGACTATTTAGGTATTTGCAGTTGTAAAGTATAGTTTTCAGGCACATTATGCAACTTGATATACTTGCTCTGAGCACAAAGAACGAGAATCCTGTTAATTTGTTCAAGGCTTATCATGCACAACCACTACTAAGACAGTCCACAGAAAGTGTGATATTAGAGCATTACAAACACGGGAAAAAAAGAAAATACTAGGAGGTTATGTGGCATTGTAGGATATTTCAGGATTAATTTCAGCCTTCATTCCAGCTCTCCACTGACATGCTTTCTTTTGGCTAACTTAGCCTAGACAACAGAATGAACCATTATCCATCTACTGGTAATAATTTCACTGGCAGGAAAGTACAATTGATGTCTACCACATGAAGTGACACAATTTCCATAATAACATGGTTTATAAATAGCATCTGAAGGTATTTTCAAATCGGTTAAAAAACCCAAGTTCAGCATACGGAAGTGTTACCAAGGCAATTTTGCAAATAAAAACTAACTCCATAAATATGTAAATAGATTAAAAAAAACAACTTCTGAGATGATGTATCCTTCAAGGAGCTACACTTTCCTTACGGAGTAGACGCAACTGAAAACACAAGCAAAAATCTTGTTTCTAAATATTTTCTTTTCTGAAATTTCTGCATGGAGAACCTTAATGTATTTGCCTTTTTTTTTTTTTTTCCTTTCCCCTTCGTCCATTTCCACCTGGCTCCTACCACTTCCATGCTTATTGTGTAGCACATAAAGGTTATGCTGACTTCAGTTTTACCCACAGGATTACAAGGCAGCTGCAAAAAGAGGCACATGCTATTGATCCTTTGCAAAATGCTGAATTACACTGCTTTGCGTAATTCAGAAGAATTCATGCTTTTTAGGCAGCCAGTAACCTGCAGATGTTCCCTATGTGGTATTTAGCAATTAAATCTACAGTACATATTAAAATAATTAACCTCTAGAGTAAGCGCAATAATTTAATTTTGATTCTTGTCGTTTGTAGCTTTTAAGGCTGTAGTGTCTAAAATTCGGTCTTTTAGTCACTAATAGTAAGATCACTGGGCACTAATTGCTCACTAGGCTTTTATAAGGTTGAAACAAATAAAATTAGTTTCTGCTGGGGCAGCCTTACGTACAACATCCGATCAGTGACACATATGTGTCAGTGGATCTACACACCTTACTCTGAAGGTTGCACTTTATACTGCGTATGCCTGTAATTGCTGTTTATTAAGCAGAAGCTTTCTGTATTCTCCAGACTTCATTTTTAGGATGCAGACACACGAAACAACACTGTGAATAATATTTTCCTTTTCAAAAAGGTTTAATTAATTATTTCTGAAGGCACAAGAGGACAACTAATATTTGCAGGACTAGCACCAAGAAATCAAAGCTCAGTTCCTATCTCTGAAATGAAACGTTAAGAATTATTCAGTGAAGCCAGATGTTTGCTCCAAACTGCACCAGAAAAAGCCCTTCATGACTGGAACAAACTATAATCCAGGGCCACTAGAATTGCTATGCAGGTCTGCCGTCAATGGCTTAGGTTAATTCGACTTCTCATTATATATTTTTGCCAGGCACATCACCCATTCTATGTGAACACCACAAGATTCTACAGAAATTAACTTTGGGTCCTACTTACCAGCTACCTTTTTGTCAAATTTCATTTTTCCTCTCAAATCAAAAGGCTTGCCTCCTGTGCAATTTCCATAAGCTCTGTTCAGAAAGCATTTTCTTCCTTTGTTATGGGTAAAACATCCAATTTGTGAACTAATCAGCCAAAATCTCCAACAATGCAGCTATCAGTACAGACTTTTTCAAACAGAATTAATGAAAGATCATGTATTGATCTTTCAAAAATGCTAAAAAAAAAGTCAGATCATTTTAAGTATATTTAAATGCAGTCAGAAAGTGAAGTAGAACTTAAAACTCCACCAAATAACCCCACCACAAATATATCAATCATTTACACCATGGAATCTAAGAGACATAGAGCAAACCTTCATATGGAATTTAATTTAGGGTTTTATTGTGGATTTTTGTTTTTATTGTTTGTTATATTGAAAAACATTTCTATTTTCTTTCACGCTTTAATGTTTTTCAGAGAGTCTGAAGCAGCCAGATGCTGAGGCAACTGGCACTGTTACAAAACACAATGTCTGATTAAAGTTACCTACTGTGACAGGAAGACAACCTTTACTGGAGCACCTGAAGAATTAGTTAAACGGCCTCTGCTTAGTAGTAGAGCTGTTCATTATATGAAAGATACATTTCAAAAGGGTAGGTACACTTAAATATATATTTGCTCTCCAGTAAAGCTGACTGTTTTAAATAGAATCATGTAAATGCAATACGCAGAGCTGATCAACACATGCAGTGGTTCAGAATGCCTCAACAAAAAGGAACTGTTCTTTGGGGGGAATGAAATTCTATCCATCTCCTTCTTACTGCATCTTCTCATTAGCAGCCATCTGATCTCTAGACTATAACTTTTCTCAGAGGAAAGTACACTCAAACTGGTACTAAAGTTATTCTCAAAAACAAATTTCTACAAAATTACATTAGCCAGACACCTGCCACCCATCCCCTTCCTAGCAGCCAGCAAATTTACCGTTCTTCTCAGGTAGATCTCGGACCAAAACTGGCCTTATCATAGGGCACTTCTATATGCAATCACCTAGACACATCTAGAGGTGTGGGAGGGTGGGGGAGAATACCAGCTGCATCAAAACCAACTTGTGAAACAGAAAAGTAAATTCTCCAGAAACTGTGGGATAAAAAAGCCTAATAGGCTGTAATAACCCACAACTAAAAATCATTCCTAGAATGAGAAATACGTTGGAATTATAGATTATAAAGAAAATTAGGAAGTTATTTATTGCAAAACATCCTACTGAGAACATACTGTTACTGAGTTTATTTAATGACCATTAAAAACACTTCCTTATCAGTTATAACTGCGTAATAAATTCCTCGCATTGTTTCCAGAATCAGCACCAGAATACTCTATTAGGAAAAAACCTTGCTGGGTTCTCTTTTAATTGAGTTCAAACAGATGGTTTAATTTCTGAAATGCAAATCTACTGCTGAGAGTTCTACATTTCATGGCACTTTATTTTTGATTGACACTTTACAAGGTAAAGCCAATCTTTCTCTCTCCAGGAACTGATGCAGGCAGTAGAGTACCCCCTGCCATACTGCTATCAGACTCTGAATCACAATCAAATGCATAGGTCTAGCCATGATATATCATCTTCACTTCAACAATCTCAGCAAAAAGACTGCATCGTTACGAACTACTGCCTCCCAACATCTCAAAGCATCTTTTCATTTAACTCAGTAGTACAAATACAGGATGTGACTTGATATGAATTAGTTCTGCAAAGCTATTTTTTTTTTACTTGAGAGACATCAGTAAATGGACATCATAACAAAGTACAAGCACAACTGTTGCACATTTATTTTCATACTGAAAAATCTTAGAAAAAAGTTAATCTGTCTACTAAAATGCAGATGGAAAATACTAAAACGCTAGATGAAAAAAATCTGCACTCCAAGAGACAGCTCTGGCTGACCTAGTATACATTTATCTTTAAATACTTTTGATGATGTACTGAACGTATCTATATACCAGATAAAGACTTCAGATTTGCATAATGAATATCCACACAAATGATAAAAAATGTGAGGACCCTAAGATTTCCATTCAAGTTAATTGAGGCACAGTCCTACAACATTTTTGAATCTAGGTCTTGACAATAAAATAGTTCAAGTATTATTTGGTAGGGGCATTTCTTCTCTTTGGAGAATATATGATCTATCCTTTGAGAATTACAATCATCCGATGGGATTGGAAGAACAGTGTTCTGTATCTAGGTAGGTGCCTGGAGAGAAAACAGAACCTATACTTTAATACTTAGGCAATTAACCTCTTAGGAAACATCACTGAACTAATAATAAACATGCACGATTTTTGTGAAAACACGGTGTTTTGATTTTTTAAGATTTAGATACCTAAACATTTTGAACAGCCTACAATGGAAAATGAGTGCATAAAACAAAATACCCTTGTGGTTGTTTTTTCTTGTGTGTGAAATAAAGACTTTATTAACAGCTCCAAGAAGCACAAGGAATAGCCACCAGACATACTGAAGTCCTTATACGATATACATCCTAAGTGAATAGCACATGATTTATCAGAGAGTTCTTTTCTCTCAAATTATGTTAAGCATGAAATTATTGTTTCAACAGTCCTTGGTAAGAGAAGCTAGCATACAGTTGCTTATTTCCAACATTTAGTCTCCCCATTAAAGAAAAGTATGTCTATACATTTTACAGTTCATGAAGATGAATGACTCAGAAAATATATTACACCAATAATTAGACTGTAGAAGGATTAATATTTATGGGAAATTTGTAAACATTTTTGTAGCTAAAAATGAAATGAAAAGCACTCCACATTGCCATAACAACGAGTTTCCGGTTTACTTTGCTGAGTGTTTCTGTGTATGCAGCTTACTGTTTGAAAAACTTTTTGTTAAGAAGAGTTCATAGCTGCGTGCATAATTTCGCTTCAAGAAATCAGGGACTACAGAGCCCAATTATCTCTCACATGCAGGAGAAACAGAAGCAACTCTCAACAAGTCAATGGTATTACTGCAATGCAATATCTATATAAGCAGAAGACTCTCAAATGTATTGATCAGGATATCAATGTACAACAAATTATTCTAGATGGGAAATCAACAGCAACTTAAAGGCATTTAAATTCAATTCTAAGGCTCACAAATTACACTGAGCCAATCGATCTCAGATATTTGCATATTTAATTGCTTGTATAACCAAAACAAAAGAGCACAAATAAACTCTCCATAATCTCTCACAAAACTGAAGCTGAGAAATGCAATGACATAATTTCCAGCTTCCTCCCATACATCTTACATGAAGATGGGTCACAGTATCAGAAACAAATTTAAGTATTCCACAGTCACCCAAAAGCACGTTTAATCTTTGCTTTCACAGAGTTGCTACAATGCCTGAGAAAATACACATGGAGTTTTCCTGGGTAAAGCTATAAAATATTCTCATGTTTTTCCCAAAGGAAATTTCAGTATTTTCTACAGCTGAGTAAACCCGTTTTCAAATTATAAATCTCATCCTAATATTGGGCTTCAGTATTACAGGTAAATATCCCCATTCCAACAGCCTGCATTCTTTCTTTGTCCCCTGATGGAGATCATAGGGATGGGAAAGCTACAGAGGGGGGTTTGTTTGCTTTGTCTGTTGTTTGTTGGTTTTGTGTTTGTTTTTTCTTAAGGTGGGAGGCATCAATTTCTACTAAAGTAGGAATGCTTTAAGATTCACAACAAAAACCTGTACACAAATCTCTTTTGAAGCTGACAATTATGCATGACAAAAAACCTTAAATGTGTCATAATATTTAGAAGTATTATGAACAAATATAATGGCAAATACAGAAAGATAATTTTCCATTCAAAAGAATAAACACAGTTTTCCCCAAATAGTTAGACAAAGATAACACATGTGCCTTGCATTTGGCACAGACAAGAAGCATGAACTGTGTATAAGGAACTAGAAGGGGTGAAGCAGCACCAACAAAAGAAAATTGAGCTGGGGGCCCAATTTAGATTTAAAAAGCTTTCCAGCTCAGAAGGAGCCAAGAGAGTTCACGCATGGATAAATTCTTTACATGAAGTGTCGCTATTTCTGTGCAAACACTGAAGAGCCTTTCTACCTGAAATGAAGGGCAGTTTGCATTCAATTAATATCAATTTTCTTGAATTTCTCCATTCTGCGCAATCTTTTGGCTAGGTCAGCTGCCTTCTAGGCAGGCTGAAAAATGTCACAGCTATTCTGATATCAAATCTCAGAGTCAGTCTTTTATTGCCCATCAACACAGAAAGTCTGCCCAATTTACAGTAACCAAGAAAGTGCTTTCTCAACCTTTTGAGATCAGAGAGTGGTGTCCTCTTTTCTTTAAGAATGTTTCATTGTCTCCTCCCCCAGTGAAGCAGAAGCATGCCTAAGCCTCCCATCCCTGTGTCTGTCTGAAGTCAAGCTATTAAAAGTATGCCGTCTGGAAGTACAGCTCACATCAGTCATGCCTATCTTCTCATTAGGAAGCCACAGTACCCTTTTTAGTCCCTAAAAGTCCTGCATGCCCTATAACAATTGTTTCAGTCTTTCGGAAGCAACAGAACAGGAAGAGGGGAAGAACTGGATCCTGAGAAGTTTTCTGATTCCTCACACCTTCACCAGGAGAAATGAAAGGAAGCATTTTCAGGAGGCCAAGAGTACTGCTGGGCTGGAAGAAATCCCCAGCCATTCATATCATTGAGGCGGAAAGTTTGGCACACTTTAGAGGAAGCCTTAAACAATGAGAAGTTTAGCAGTTGCTTAGTGGGAAGCTGTGCAGCCCTGACACAGGGCAGGAGAAGCTGAGAGCAGCTTGGAGGGCAGGCAGGCAATCAGCAGAAGCTCCATCTGCCCCAAAAGGCCCACTTTTGTGTCTTCTGTAAAGGCAGACACAAGTAACGGAAGACAACTGAACAGGTGAATCTGCTGGATGCAAGCTACCTAAAAACACAGCTCTGTGGTCATTCTGTGACACCAACACGTAACGATAAAAGACTGCCGTGTGTTTATTACTTTGAACAAACAAGTAAACAGAAAAACATTTTGAAACAGGGATTCTCAACTGGAAAGTGTTGTGATTTACTGGCAATAATACATGGTGTAACATCTGTACTGTTTCTGTAGGGGAGTATGCCAGCTTTATCCATACAATGCTCCAGAAGCCATGAGTATGATGGCAAAACATGGATAACAGAGACTAGGTAGACCTGCTCAGAAGAGCTGCCGGAGCAATAGCTTAATCACTGGTGAGGGATCTGCAGTATCCGTGGAGTAGTGAGAGTGTGACATTGGAACCAGTGAAGTGTGGAAGAGTGCCAGTTTTTTTTGTCAATCAATTGAGGATCAGCTCCGGGCAATTTAAGACTCATTGTTAACCCATCCATTACTGCTATAAGTAGCAGAACTAACATAGCAGGAGCTCTTAAAAGTTTTATGAAAATTCTCCCTGGTAATAACAGGGCATGCCCTTAACAAAGCTGGCAAAATGCATTAATGCCATATCCCTCCCAACTACTCTTAGCCTGGTAAAGCCACAGGAGGCAATTACTGAACATTCAGGAGAAAGTCAAACAGGTAAATTTGGCATGGAAGCACCTAAGGAAAAAATACATAATAAAGCAAATCTTGGATACATATGTTTCAAGACAAAACTCAACATCTACTTTATTTTTTAAAGATGTATGTACTATCAGAAGTATATTCATTTTCGGAGGTCTTGCCATAAATAAACCCCATATATTATGAACATTTGCCATAAGGAAGCATTGAAAGCATGTTATCTATAAGGTGACTATAAAAATAGTCAATTATCTGGAAATCACTAGCATTCTTTCGATTGTTAGATAGTTCTAAGGTAGAGTTTATTGCGAGCCTGGAGACTCTGACATGAAATTTGTATTTCAGCACTGGGGAAAAAAATAAAAGCAGCACTTGTAGAAACTGCTTTTTAATATGATATTGTGTTAACTGATTACAAAATCCCTTCAAGTCAAGAAACGGTTTAGTCCCCCACCTCATGATTAAACCATCTAGTGGAAATTGTATTTATTTTGCTTATAGGTACATTTCTCCTTTCCCTCTCATTCTATGTGTGTGTCTTTATGTATGTTGTTACAGTCAGGCATTTAATCAAGCCCTTTTGAAGTGGTTGAGTGGAAACAGCTGTTTCTGACAATGTGCTGATGACATGGGGCTTAAAGCTGTCATGAGCTCCAGCCTGCAAGCGGCACTAATATGTGGTTGGGACAGTAGTGACTTGTAGGTCATGGCACCTCCGTGAGGAATGTTTCTAAGCCAATCAGCTCAAGGTGGTGGCTCAAAGTCTTAAGGCTCTGGTGAGCTCGCTTTCATTTAATCCTCTTGAGGTTACACTTCAAAGTGCCCTTTCTTCTCAAGAGCCATTGGCCATATGTGGGGGTTCTAGAGCAGCTTTTTAAGGATTGGTTGCTTCAAGTTCAGACTTAAAAAATTAGAAACACAGTTCTATTACACAAATGATGTCTTAAAAGTCGAATAAAAGCTGAAGCTTAAGTAAGTCAATATCTCACATTCCTGTAAATAATGCCAATTTAAAGAGGGTTTCTGGATGACTGATTTTTCCACAACAAAGTGAACTTAAAGCTCACGTTTTAGAGGGCCTAACAACTTGTTTAAACAGTTTCCTGGTCTGTGAACATTACAAGATGCAGGGCACATAGAAATCAGCTCTGAATACAGATTTTCCTTAGCAATACTCCCACTCAGAATAATTACTGCATAAATGTCCTGCTGTCCAAGAAACTTACATTTTCATTTCTTCATACAACTGAATTTGTTAAAATTAGCCTAAGTAATGTGATTAACACACATTCAAGCCAATGTTCCTAGAACAAACACATATGTGCTTCTCACTGAGGAGGTTCTAAATTAATTTTGTTTTGATCGTGGTAAACACACAATGTGGGAATGAATTTTTTTTTGGAAGGTACTCAGAAAGATCCAGGGGCTAGGAAAGTTAATCTCTGTAGGTCACCTATAGAGTTGAAGGAGGAAAAGAGAGTCCTGTAAGAAATGCTACATAACAAATAAAACGAGATTCCTTCTCTGAACTGCTTCCTAGATTCCTCTCTCTCCCTTGGCTCACAAGTGGAGAGTCAATTCTATGAAGCCTATTTGGAAATAAATAGACATAATCTTGAAAATGCTTGTTTCTTCAGTGAAGTTTAAGACAAATGATTCCCATCTCCACAGCAGCACTATATTCTACAGAAAATACTGTTGTTCTGAAATATGACTGGAAATTATTTTCATAGAGGATAAATACACACCTACTGAAAATAAGGCAAATCATGAACATTATTAAGAGAATAGTTAGGTCTAAATCTGGAATAACAATACTAGCCATTTTTTTTGTTTTTTCTTTCTACCCAAGCTGCATTTCAGCTGGTGCTGTTATTGTACCAAAGTGTTTTAATTCTTTTACACTCTGCAGAATGAAGCTGCATCCAAAAGCAAATGTGACCTTCAGTATGTGGATATATATTTTAACACACCTGTGCTGTATTCTGTTGTTTTTTTAGTGGGTATAATTTTTTTTTTGTAAATGCTTTATTCACTGTAATAAAGCTTTTCATGGAGAAAATAAAAGGGTTTTTTTCAGTATTTTTCAGTCCTCTCAGAATTAGTTCAGTGATGAATGAACCAATATTACAAAAATAAAAACTCTCTACGTTTGCTTTCTTAAAAACAATGACTTGCATGTTTTAGACAAGTTAAATTTCTCTTGTAACTGAATACTGTTTTTCTGGGGATGTTTTTAGCCTCCTTAGTCACAACTTATATAAAAATGATTAGCTGAATGAGCAAGTGACTCAGATACGAAGGCATCTTGGGCAGTCACTGTTGTGCCCCAATCTTGAGACACTGAAATAAAAGAAGGCTTGCTTAGGAGACAAATGCAAGAGTGGAGATGATTGTCTGGAAAAAAACACTGAAATAGCCAACTACGTAGCTCTGAAAGTCATAACTCTGTACATAACATCAAATTCATACATTTAGTAATTAGAATATTCTACAAAGAAATGTTTCTAGATCACTAATGATGGAAACAAACAAAAAAAGTAAATCTTTCAGCACTGTATTTTGCTTAAGGATATTTCTTTAGCATCTTGGCTCACATAATTTTGCTGATTCTTCATATTCATAACAGTGAGAAGATACACAGGTTATATCCAAAATAACAAACTAAACTGTGGGCATTTTCAACCTGTTCCTACATACTTCAAGATGTTCCCTACTGAACTGGGCCACTTGCAGTCTCTCAGTCAGTACCTGGGCACACTTTGAAAAGCCAGTTGGGTGAACGCTAGAGAATAGCCCTGGGCACATTTAATATACCAGTAGAGATGCAGCCATGAAGTATACACAATTTTATTAATTTGCATTTCATGCTTCTTTGGAAAGATCTGGAGCTTCTGTCTTATCATGTCTGCATTGTATTGCTTACACCTAGAAAACCTTCTCGAATGGCTTCTTTTCCTCCCACTCTGAAACTATTATGCAAAGTTTGAGAGCTAACAATTAAAAAAAATATAACTACTTCTGCATTTATTTTCATTCTTGACAGATTGCCCTTGAACATTCATCAGACAGTTGATGCTGGCAGTGAAAACAGATACAACTTTCCCACTCTGCATCATTAAAATATTTTTTTCAAAGTCATGAACCATATGCATACTATGCTTAGCTAGAAAGTTAAACTTTACCATCTTGGACATAAAAGTGAAATTATCTCTTAAAGAAAGCTGAACAGCAGTACCTATTAGATTTTAACAGGAACTAATCAGGGTTAGAAGAAAGTTGCTATAATAAACTCTTCTGATGATATTATCCTGCAGAAAAGGATACTTTGGCCTTAACACATAGAGCTTGTCATCAATATGGAGAAATAACCAACTTTTACAGTACCACTGCCATGAGCTAGAAGCCCTCAGTTACTTTCAAAGCTCTCTAAGAAACCTCATGCCTATAAATCATATTCATATATAGTTACAACTCAATAAAGTTATTTCAGTTTCTCGGAAACATTTGAGAGTACAATGAGCCACAGAAAAGAGGAATTCTAGCATGAAGAATCACCAAGTCTAAATCGTTATCTCACAAAGTATGAATTAAAGGAATACATAGATTTTGGAGAGGTTTTCATTGAAGATAGTTTGACATTGCATAATTTCATTGGAATAAGTTATTTAGGGGGTTGTATTACATTTCATTAGGTTGTTTTGATTCTTAACTGACATTGTCTTTGATTCTTAGGTCTGAAAACTCTTTCAGTTTAAGCATGTATTTTCTTTTTTTAACTTGTGTTTTTTTTCCTTTTTTTTTCCTTTGACTGAAATTGCTAACTTGCATCCTCAAATCTGGCAACACCAACTTCTGTGACAGCAATGTGTTCTAAATTTGATTTATTGCTTAGACAAAGTATTAGGTATTTAAAAATCAAATCTGCCCCATTTATAGTCATGATTTTTTTTTTCCAAAATGTGAAGGTAATTGAAGAGAAATACAACACTGAGTAAAAAATGGTAAAAATAAAATATTTTATTTGTTTAGCTCCTGATGCAATAAAATTGGAAATTAATATTTCTTTTCAAAAAGAGCCTGTCACATTCTCCTACATATTTCTGCTTCGAGGAATATGCATTTATTTGCCAATGTAAGACACTCTCAGAGGTAAATACCTCTGAGGTAAAATTGTCATTCCTTTGTTGAACAATAGTATGTGTCAGAAATTTATGACAGGAAAAGACATAAATGTATTATTTAAAATGCTTTAAACAGTGGATCACAGAATAGCCTTTCTTTGTCTTTTACTAGTGAAGACAGATGGAATTCAGAGAGCTTTCCAAATTTAACACATTTAAAGGTAGATAAATTAATCTAAATCTAGACCTCTTTTTCAAGTATGTTAGCCAAGTAAGACTTACTGTTAGAACACTTCACTGAGGTAACTTGAAAGTACAGTGATTGGTTTGACAAATGAACAGCTTTATCTGACTATCCAATAATTAACCATTAAAAGAACATACATAATATGGGCTGAGAGATCAAAACCTCCAGCAAGAAGTTTCTCCTAGACACAAAGAATTCAGCACTATAGCACGTTCATCAATTTAAGTGACGGATATCATTAAGAAGGTACTTACATTAGGTCTTAATGCCGCTGCCATTTCATAATACTTCTCTGCTTCTTCATTGAGACTGGCTTGTCTATCAGGACAGAAAAAAAAAAATAAATATAGTTACACCTCATTTTCCTTGGGTTAAAAAAGAAACCATACCTAAAGAAGCACAGCTGAAAACAAAATACTGCAAGTATTCCCCACTGTTTAAGCTTATTACCCTAACAAATGCAGAAAAAATACGTCAATCTAAATGACTTTTTTTATAGTTCAGAATGTCCATTATCACAAATCCTTTTTGCCTACCTTATCTTCTTTTTATTCTGAAATTATATTAGTAGATACTGGAAAGAAATGTGGAAGGCCAAACACAGAGCTGAGGGAAAACCAGAGATGAAATAGTCTTCACCAGAGGAAAATAGTGCTGGCTTTTTGTAATTAGCCATACTTTAACAGTAAATTATGAAGCTGTATATTATATAATAGCGCAGTTCCTTTCTTTGTGCCTCCCCAAGAAAACTGTCATTTCAGAAAAAAAAAAAAAAAAAAAGGGAAAAAAATCAGAGAATACAATTATTTCTCAAAAATAGTTTTCAATGACTCAGGGAATTAATTTAGAACAGAGAGTTCTGATTTCAACATTTATTCACAACAGCTGAGAGAAGACTTAAACTTAAATCTCATATCCCAGTTAAGTTTCTGGGTACCTGAAGAACTATCAGCTCACCTCTTTTCCTTTTCCTTACTAATATAGATGGCATCTACGTTCCCCTAGTAGTTTATTTTTTATTTCTTCTCCTGAGTTTCCAGTTTAATGCATTCAAATGAAAATTCAATATGTTCCCACAGAAATCCAAATACATTTTTGTCTCAACAAGCCCCTTTTTTTTCCCTCTTCTTCTCTTCTCTTCTTCTTCCTTTCTTATTCTCTTAAATTACTCTC